>JAXGGA010001878.1:0-137454 GCA_038373865.1 Uloborus plumipes
AACGGTATTTGTCTTTTAAATATAGGCTAAAGAATTTATGATAATCAAGACATTATATTAAACCATAGTTTTGTTTTTTTTTAACATACCTTTTCTTTCAATCAAGAAACTGATTTATATATATATTTTCTCTTCTTTACAACAGCATATTGCCACATCCTTTTTATCGTATATTCAATATTTGCGGGCGAAATGTTCCTCACTGTTTACTATCACTAAGCGATTGTAATGTAGATTTATGCAACAAATTCTTTGATAAATCAATGTATCTTTAAAATAATGCTAGCTAAAATACAAATTTAAAGACTAAGTCACCATTTATGATCCAATTTGCAGTAGAAACATATGTTAAAACTTTATTTTAGTACTTTACGAAGGAAAACTTCATTTTTGAAAATAAAAAAAGTTCTCTAAAGAATACTTGCAAAAGTTTGCTATTTGAATAGTTGTTTAACTCTTTGAAGAACCAAAACTTCAGGTAAAGTTTGAAATTTATTTTGGAGAAAGATTTTCAATATTAGAAAAAAAAATTAAAATAAGAAAAATGCAGAATTTTTGCGCAATGCTTTATCTTTTTTTTTTTGCAAGGATTAAAATTCTGATGTTACAATAGCATGGAATAGTTTATAATTTTTAAGTACTCAATAAAGTATAAAATAAATTCTACACTTAAAATACACATGTGTCTTCACTAAGACAAAAATTTTCCTCTAATTGATTTCGCTAAAATGGGATTTAACTGTATGGGACAGCCCTCGAAAGCAAAATTTCAGCATCGCAGCTGTGGACAAAGTTATTTTTTTATTTACTGCCCAAACTCTAAATGTTAATTCCACCCTGGTAATAAATGTAAAAAAGAAAAGAAAAACTCAATTCTTAAAATATTCATAAATGAAATACTTGTTCAGTATATGAACCATTGATTTCATTAGTTCGCAAGTGTTGATAAAACGTGATCAGAGCAAAAGTGGTTAATGACTATTTTCTTAGAGTAGAAAAATGCTTAAGGGGAATTATTAAACTTTCGAATGATTAATTATCATCACGACAGATACTTTGCTAACTGTAAGTATTCATAGCATTTTTAACGCTTAAATAGTCATTGCTCAAACCATTTAAATCCATTTCAGTGTCTTGACAAGTCTCTGAAAAATTAATTGTATCTAGAAGTTTTGAAATATTGAAATGTATTGTTTTTCTTCGCTATGATTCAAATTTGTGTGACATACTGAAATGAAAAGTTTAATTTATTTTCATTTTGTTGCAGGCAGAGTACGGCCTGTCAGACGAGCAAATTGCCGGTAAGTGTAACCGAATTTTGCTCATTCTTGTTTTCGATCGTCAGTTTGTATCAAGTTAATTTTAATTTAGTTGAGATCTTTAAAAAAGTGTTGTTTCTCATTTTATGGAAGATTTTTGTTTAGAATTTAAAATGACAAAGTAGGAAAAAATCTTTATGTAAGTTTTCTCAAGCATGAGAAATCTTCATTTTCAAAAAGGCAAGCAAATTATTTAAATGTGCTAAAAAAGGTATTATATTTTTTCCCCAGCTTAACTTATAGTGGAACCCTTTTGCATACTAATTTTTTTCGTGAACCCCCCTCCTCTTTTTTTCCCTCTCAATAGAATAGTTTCAATGTAAACATTAGAGAAATAATTTATTGCCAATGAAAATGCTTTTTTATGCAAAAAAGAAGTATTGATTGTGAAAAGTAATTTCAAAATTAGCACGAAATTTCTTCAAGCACCTTTAAACATGCATTTCGAATAAAATTTTAAAGCTTTAATATTATTGATATGAGTAGTACCTATGTTTTCTATGGTAGATACATCCTTAATATCAGGCTTTATGGACGAAAGTTGCATTCTGAGATCAGGTTCAGCACTAAGTCTGCGCTGATTGACTTGTTGCGAGGTCACTCACAGGGTTATAAGTTATGTCGGTTTAATTTTCCGAATGGATAAAAGATGTCAATTCATGGTGCCTGTCCGCACAGTTTCGTTAAAAATCTATTTCTCAGGAAGGGATTAGTAACAATAACAACAGTAGATTGTCATCCACATCTAATGATGTATTTTTATCTCAAGAAGTTATATTTCTGTACATTTTAATTTTAAAATCCAGCACCAGAAAGTGTTTTGAATAGGCCGTCGAGTTCTACACTTAGACTTTTATTTGTATTGCACAGTACATAGTAAAAAATAAGTAATAAAAATTAATCGCCCTTGAAACATTTTTTGAATTGCACTTGTTTACAGTATTCGTGTAATTCTCTTGAAAGTGCTGTAGCAATCGGTTTACAAGAAAACTGAAGGTTAACTTGGGAGGTTATATTTCAGCGATTGTCAACAGAAAAGTTGATTCTGAGCAATCATAATTCAAGCCCACACAGCTCAAGACAAACCTTATAAAAATATATGAATTTCAGCGGGATGCCTCGCCTACAATACTGACCTGAGATTGATCCAACTGATTTCGCTTTACTCCCATCACTTTGTGGCAAAAGCATACTAATTTAATTGATTCACGCAATGCAATTTGCAAATATTTTGTTTAAACATAAAGAGATTTTTATCTATGTGAAATTGAAAATGTGTACGTTACACAGGGACGGATACAAGAGAGGGCGATGAGGGCAATAGTCCTCCCTTGAGGACTCTTCAATGGAAATTTTTCGATATTGGCGCTCTAAAACTGCAATTTCAAAGAGCATAAATGAAGCTGGTAGGGGAAGATTTGGGGCTCTCCCCCAGAAATGTTTCGAAATTGAAGTTCGAATCCTTTGTGATTAACATTTGTGATGTAAACCACTATAAATAGTATAAAGTACGTAAGAAGAATCAATCGCGCTTTCCTTGAAAATTTTCTGGATCCGCACTTTATCATAAATAAAAACCTTTTATCATAAATAAAAACCTGGTTAAAATTTAAAATGGAAGAATAAAATAAATAAAAAAACTTTCTGCTTTCTTCAATTTAATATTAAAAAACATAGTCTTTTCTACACTAGAATAACTGAGCTGATACATTTAGGCAGGCCCGTCATTTCAAGTTTTTCCGGGGGGGGGGGGGTCAAAGAGTGCAAAAACAATGTAATTTTATCAGAAAACAACAAACCCATGCCCAATTATATATAAATACATTGATTTCTCAAAGTCGGGGGCGGTAGACAATTAATCCCCCCACCCCCACCCCCTTTAAATGACGGGCTTGCATTTAGGTTGGAAGAATTAGTTTTTAAATGTTATCAAGTCCGTTGAAAGTAAAAACGTTATTAATTGAAAGCGTGGAAGATGACGGGGTTATGTGACGAAATCCTAATTTAGAGTAATTTATGTTCAAAGTTTTATTGCTGCAGCTTTTTCGTTTTCTGGTTTTTCATTAAGTGAGAGTATAAAATTAGTCTGATGACATTTATTTTTTAATGTACCAAGTTTTATTTGCTTACCTGTATCCATTGCTTACATGTGTTCAGATTGTATTTTCAAAAAATGTAACATATCCCCTTCATCAACCAAATCCTTCAATTTTTCTGCAGCAAAACCTTAATATTTTAGACTTTAAGTAAATCACCTATTTAAATGTAACAAACTACATAAATGCTTCTGTATGTGGACAATAGATATATTTCAGCATTTAACACTAACAAAAACCTTCCAATCGGTAAAAATCTATTACATTTTCGTTTGTTTTCGAGATACAACACATATGAATCAAATAATTTACAATGAGCAATAAAATGTTCCGACAAATTATGAATGCTGAAAAAATTCATTGATAGTTTTAAGTTTCTTTCTCTCTGTTTTTTTTTTTTGTGACGCAGAAAATTGTGTTACCCTTAAAAATACAAATTCCAACACAAATACAAATTCTTGAGTATCATAATTTAGAAACAACATTCACTCAAATATTTTCGAAAGCAGATTAATGTCTTTTTAAAATTCATTCATGACTTCGGAGCACATAAATCAAAAGTTTCCCATCGAATGATAAATACTTTCGCAGGACTTGTTTTTTTATGTTTTGTACAACGAGTTAATTAATCTTCTTCAAGATCATTTTCGTTGATTAAAGTTTCATCGAATTTTGAATGATCGTCAAGAATGAGATATTACTCAGATGGCTGGTCCCTATGATTTTATTTTTTCAAATTTGTTATCGTATTTTGTGTAATACATGCGATTCGTACGGTAGCGAAACTATTTTATTTTTCTGGCAGAGGGTTCTTTCTGATGTTCTTATAAGTTTCTTGAAAAAGATTACGTAAGATAAGTAATAGTGTGCTGTATGTTATGTATTGCATGCCGCAAAATGAGAGGGAAAAAACGTAAATAAAGCTCACATTGTTGAGAAAATTGTTCAGCTTTTTCAACGCTCAAAATTCCATAGATTTGTCCAAAAATTACAGAAAAATAAGCTTCACACCTTCCCATTACAAAAAAAATCTGCAGAAAATGTAAGCATATTTGGAACATGCTTCAAAAAAACCTGCAGAATATGCAAAGAAAACTAAAAGAAAAAAATGTAGATTTTCTGCAGATTATATTGAAGACAAAATGCAGATTTCTAGAAATCTTCTAGAAATATGCAGAAATGGACAAGTTGTATTACAAAATACATCAGTCCTTCTTTATTTACAATAATTTTTAGAACGAATTTCCTCTTTTGCTCTTAGCATTAACCGAGCATTCAGTATACATTTAGTGTAGCACGGTTGCACTGCTAATTCTGTTCCTCAGAGCCAGGCTAACGTAAGTCCATTTTTCGTGACTTTTCGGGAGAGGGTGAAAACAATTGCTGGATCCGTGCAGAGGATGGGAATTGTGCCCTTTTTATGACGCTAAATTATTATATACATTTTACTACATACAGTGCAATAATAAAGTGAAAATCGCCATTTTTAGACTTACGTCGTTCTGGTTCTGAGGTACAGAATTAATATTTGTATTTTGCATCAGAAAAAAAACATTCAAGTCACATTTATTAGGCCCGTTTCCTAATGGTATGTTGAATCGATTCAAAAACAAAATCGTACATTTCAAATTCGGTGACCAAAATCGTGCGATTTAAAAGACTTTTAAAAAGCAATAATTAGCATATGGAACTAATAGTGAAACCTTTCTTCTCTGCTTTCGGTTTGCACATAATTTATGTTGTGAATCCATTTTTGTTTCACTCATTTTCAAGTTAGTTCAGTTGTGGTTTTACTTTTATTAGGCAACAATTGCGTTCCTAAGATTTGAGTTTTTAAAAAGTTGTAATAAGTTACGATGCCCATTTTTGCAATGTACGCTCATAAATCCAATGCTTGTACAAAGTTTTCATTTGCAAATCTTCATTTTCCGTCTTTTGGTGTTCATATTAATTTATATCTAGAAACAGAATTATTGTAGTTTCAAAAATTTACCTGGGAAAATTTTTTTCAACTGCAGTGTGAATTATGCATTTCTTACAATGAGAACGCAAAAATTTAAATTTTGTGAACTCTTTGAAGTGACATGTACTATGACTTAAAATCACTTCAAAAAAAATGAACCACATTTGTTTCTTATTCTTTATATTTCTAGCGATGAACAACATATTTTTCGGAGAAACATTCAATTTATGGAAAATACAGTACAAAGGTGTTTAAATATATCTAGAAAGACCCTAAGGAATGATTTCTAACAGAGATTCAATATTTACCTTCTACTTTAAAATATGACTGCTGCCTCTGGCGTGAATTTTCCGATGTACTTTGCCATTTTATTTCTGAGATGTAACAGTTAAAGGTGCAGAGGGACGCGTCATGGATAAGAGTTTTATTTATTTATTTATTTATTTATTTTTTTTTTTTTTGCATTTGAAGAAGCTTTTTAGTAACTCATTTTAAAGTAAAAGTCGAAAAGTAGGAAATAAAAGTTAGGAATTTGTCACTCTTCAAACAGTTTTTCTCTGATGAGGCATGAAATAGAATGCTTCAAGACTGACAAAAGAATAGAAGAAATTGTGATAGAGCTCCCCGCGAAAGAAGGAGATTCTTTTTTTTTGCTCTCAACCTCTCCAGAATGGAAAGGGAATATTCTAAAGTTTTCCTACGAAACTGCCAGAACTTTATTTAAATTTCAAGGAGAGAGATAACAGTAGTAGTGCTAAAATATATAAAAAGGAGGGTTTTTTTTTTTGTAACTTTTTGTTTGATTTGCATATATATAAGTCTAACAAATGAAACTAATAGGTGAGTGCCACAATTTAACTTTCCCTGTTGGCGCAAAAAATGTTTATATTTCTTTAACAGTGAATAAAATAAATTAAGCTTGATGTGTAAAATTACTTCTGACGAAGTAAATTTTCGCACCAATTTCGAAAAAAACTTACTTACGGTTGCTGAACACTTAAGAAATTTGTTCCTGATACCAAATATTGAAAGAAATGAACAATAGCTAAGACTTTGATTCTCCATTTTAGTGTTAATCAGGCATGTGAATGTACACATTTCCTTCAAACTTCTATTGCATATCACAAAAAGTCTGTGGGTGATGAAGAAAAACTGATTAAATGTTTAAATTCAGCACTTAATTTTGCACTAAGATCATGCATTATAAATCATTAACTGTAAAAAATTAATGTTGTTTTTACAGTATAATACAGCTACTTTTAAAGTAATAAACTGTAAAAATTGCTAATTTTACAGTAATAAACAGTACAATTTCTACTTTTATAGTACCAAACTATAAAATTGCTAATTTCACAATAATAAAATGCAAAATTGATAATTTTAGTTTATTACCGTGCATTTTACAGTTTTAAACTGGAACCTGTACTACGAGTATTATACTGTTGTTTTCACAGTATAATACAGCTAAATTTTACGGCAATAAACTGTAAAATTTCAGTAAGAAACTGTAAAATTGTTAATTTTACAGTTTATCGCTGTGCGTTTTACAGTTGTAACCCATTAATGATTAGCGTCCCTTTTTAGGGACAGTCAAAAAAAGGGCCTGAATTTCCCCCAAATGAACATTTCAACCAAATAATGGTGCTTAATTAGTACCTTGGTATTGTTTCAATTCGTTATTAACAGATTGCAGCACATAACCATTGATTGTAAAGTGTGTTCTGTTGCAGTTTTAATATGATCTTTATCAAAAATCACATCGTTCACAATCTCAAGAAAAAAAGCTAAAATTTCAAAGTTATTCCCAGCTTCCCAGTTTATGTTAATTGCTGATTTTATTTCTTCTTATAAAATGTCTTTTTAAATATTATATCGTTGGCGGAAAAATTTTTAGTAAAAAAAGTATGTACCCTCTGGGGTCTATCGTACCTTTTGAGGAACAGTTTTTCTTTCCTTAATAAAAAAAAATTATCTTTTACATAGTATTTTTTATTATTTTTTTCCAGTCCATTAAACACTATTTGTAACCAGTATACAAAATATCTTTGGGGAAAAAAAGTCAGGCATTAATAGGTTAAATAGGAACCTCGGCTGCCAGTATTATAATGTAACAACAACTGTACATTTTTTGCAGTGTATAACAAACAAAAAAAGTCTTTTGACAGACTAGTGCAATTCTTACGCTCTCAAATGTAATTGGAACTGCTCCGAATTGACCGGTTGTTAGAAAAATCTTCCTTAAATGAACCTCACCCAATTATTCACCCTTCAATTTACGCTGACGCACTATGGCGGCTATACCCGTCCCCTAATGTCCTCTATGATAAAAATCCCGGATATTCCCGATCAGCAAAAGCCAAAGGGAAACGCGATCCTGACAGCAATATTCTAAGACCCTGATGGCAGATCACATAAAGGAAAGGCAAGGATCGGAAATCTGGAAGATGATATCGAAAACACAAAGGAGGGGAGAAAAAACTTTCTTAGTTCATTGATTTCACTTGCCTTCTGGTCAGGTGATAAGATCGTTTGAACTGAACTTTTGGCGGAGGATATTTCGGACTGGATGGAGTATGGCAAGATTGATGACATTGAGCACCCAAATGTACTCTTGCTGGTTCATAAAAGCTGCTGGGATGTTTTTTTTTGGCTTTAGATTTTTCGAGTAAGATAGTATTTGCTTTTTCGCGGATTAAATGAGTATTTTGAGATATTTTTCACTGAAATGCAAAAGAATGACGCATAGTTTATTAAAATAAAGCAAAAAAAAAAAAAAAAGTTTTGCAGTGGGTTCTATTTTCCTTGAATTTATATATGAATGCAAAAAAAAATAATTAAAATTAATTCATAACTAAATTAATTAATTGACGCACAAAATTTAACCTTGTCTTGAGTTTTAAAGTTTTAAAATATGGTAGGAGAATTTAAACATGTCTTAAATGGCAAAAGTATTCATTTCGCGAGATTTTTGCAAATTTTACCGCTAATTCCAAGCTTTCGAAGCTAGATACGGAGAATACCTAAGGCAAATTGTGGTTTTTATTTTGTTTATTATTTTTTTTATTTATTTATTTTTCCATAGCAAATGTCATATTTTTATAAAGCGGGGTCTCACTCAACAAATATTACAACGGCGAGGTTACGTATTAACTTGATTTTAAACATTTATTCACGACTTAATATTATATTTAAGACTCCCTTTTTGTCTATACATTGTACTGTCATACATTTTATATTTTATTTTATGCAGTTAATGACTTAAAAAAAAAAGCCCATGTTTCTGAGAATTAAACAAAAAAACTTTAAAAGCTTTTTGTACTTACAAGAGGCGGTGTGTTGACTAAAAGAACGTGTTGGTCTGCTGATAACATTCTTAAAAAAAGATGTAAAATCCCGACCATCCACCTCAAAAGTTTAGAAATACAAGTTTTAATTTTGAATTAGGGATGTGAATATACAGCGTACTTGCAAGTACGTATTCTGTACAAAGTATGTATTCTAGGAAAACGTTACTGTAGTTACTATGAAAATGTTACTATAAATATGTACTGATTGACTTTAGTTAACTAATTGATGTATCTGAATCAGCTATGTATTTGACAGCTTGTTTTATTTCTGTTGGTGCGATGATTATACGTTGTCTTAACTTTTGTCTTAACTTTTTATCGGGTTTGGAAGTAAATGTGGGTTTTCTGTCTGGCTTACTGTATTTTAGGATATTTTCAATAGGAGCTGGATATTTCAGCAGCTCTACAGATTATTTCTGTACCTCTGCGCTAGACTAACGTTGTTCCAAAAATGGCAATTTTGATGTTATTACTGCACTGCATATAAAATCTTGTTCGGTATTTAGCTATAAGAATAAAATTCAGAGAGAAAAAAAAATCCTCTATAATTATTTACCCGTGCTAAAAGAGCGCAAATCTCAACCTTTGTTTGTCCCACACCACCCTAGCAGCATGATCTCATCGGCAGATGATCGGCCATTCATCGAAACCCGATGAAATTCTTATCGGTCGATGCTTGGATTCGATGAGTTCTTAACGGGAATTGCTCCAATATGTCTCGTCGGCCAAACAGAATCCGAGCAGCAAAATCCTATGAGTTTTGCTCGAAATACGATGAGATTTGGAGCAATTTACGAGCAGGGCAGTCCCGTGCAGATGAATTTAGGATCAATTTTGGATGCTGGGCCTATTTTCATCGGGAAAATTGATCGGAAGGATATCGCTTTCCGATGAAAACTAGCTCATCGAAAACCGTGCTCGGATACTGATCGGAACGATGTCATCGTACGTTACGAGATCAGTTTACGAGGAGTTCGATGATCGGCCGAGCAAAATCCGATGAGTTGATGCTACATGGGCAGGTTCTTCATTTAGGTAGTCAGGGGGTCAATCCCCCCACCTCGCCTATGGGAAATCGATGTATTTACGTATAAGTGGGAGTGGTTTTTGCAGCTTTTTGGTGTCATTTATATTGAATACACTTGCCCCTTCCCCCACCTGGAAAAGTTCGAAATGACGGGCCTGCCCCACACAAACAATTTAATGCTCTCCTAGAAAGTAGTGATATATGACTTACGTTAATCTAGCAATGAGGTACAAGCTTGTAAATAAAAAGAATAAATTTCCTCTATTTCTGAAAGGACTGTGTCACATATTTTTCAAGACCACCTGAAATAAAGGCAGATTCGCAACAATATTTTCACGCAACCATGTATCATCTACGTCTGTACATAAGCTTTTGGAAAAATACTATATTCAGATATTCAGAAACATAATAAACCCAATATTAATTATATTTTTCTGTAGATAAAAACAAGAGACCGATTGTAAGGATGGACATGCTTAAGGCGCGGCAATTTCTCAAAATAACATCGTCTCTTTTATTCCTCGCTTACCAACATCATAATCGATGTAATTATGAATCTGATGCAAAGTCTCTTGAGCCCGATAAAACCGATAAATCAAACAAGCACTCTATAATTTTGGGTCCTTTGTCTAACACTCGGAGAAAATACTTTTCCCCCAAACTATTAATCGTTAATTAATCAGAAGGAAACATTAAAGAACTATTACGTGAAGTGGGTAGGTATTGTGTATCGGTGTTTTTCTTGATAAATGATGACGGGACACTTATTGTGAAAAGGTTAGTCTTGAAAATCTGCTCAAACTATGATTTATAGTACTTTAGATTCGTTCAGAGGGATTCTGAATTCGTAAATTCCGGCTAAATCATCCCAAGCTAAATCGTAGAAATAAACAACCACATTTCTTTAAATAGGAAATACGGTTGCTTTGTTCCGAAAGATTTGAGTTCTTATAGTCTCAGCCCAGTTCGAAAAAAATATCTACAAATGGAAACTTGCTTAGCTTCATCTGCTCGGATTTTTACATGCTGAAAATTTAAAAAATATATTTGAGGTAAACCTAACTTGACGGCGGCGTAATGCTGTGATTAGAACCTACGTAGCCTTCACAATGCTCTTTAGGTTAGGTTTGCCTCAACTGTAGTAGAAGACGACGATTTAGGACATACATCCTAATGACTATGGTAAAATTTTTAATACCAGAAGTAACATTTAATAACTAAAAACTTTCAGGCCATTGATTTCCACCGGTCACAGGGCGACTGAATGACAACTATGATCCATCTGATAGCCACCTTAAAAATAAATTAATACCGATGAAGTTTACCGAAATAATTAGAAATTGGTAGAATATTTTTAGCAAATGAAGAAGCACGGCTCTTATCATTACTGACTTATTAAAAATATATTATTTGCATTACTGAAGTCAATAATCCTAACTACATAAACTAAAGTTTTTAAAAACATCTTTTAACATTTTGTGGACTCTATTAAAAAAAAGTTTACTAATAAAATTGTAACTGTCGGATACTGCTGACAAAAGATTGTCTCAAATTTTGTCGTTTGCTAAGGGAGTATTAACAATTTAATGAGAAATTAATGTTTGAGTGCAACTAACAGCTAAATGGAAGTTTTTAATAATAAAGGATTTCTTTCAGTGCTGGGAGTAAAATTTAATAGTTACTAGAGAATTCCTATAGGTTATAGAAACATACCTTTTTGGACTGAAAAATCAGCTATCACAGTACTTTTATCATAAATTATAGACCAGTAAATACTAAGCTATTAATTAACCTTTTTGTGACGCTTCATCTTCAAGCTCCAATGATATGTTCTTCTTCTGTTTATTGAAAAAAAAATCATGAACCGCTATGTGCAGACACCTTTTGTAAATTTTCTGTAGACTATAATATAAAGTAATACGAGGTGTGTTCAAAAAATAACGGGAATTTTAATTTTTTGAAAAAAATATCCATTTATTCATCTACATTAATGTTGTTACCTTCAAAGTAATCCCCCCTGGATAATATACACTTGTGTTAGCGCTGCTTCTAATCCTCGAAGCGCTTATTAAATTCGATCTTTGGGGTAGCCTTTAGCTCTTTCAGCGATGCACTCTTAATGTCATCTGTGCTTGTAAATAGACGACTCTTTAAGGTTCTTTTTATTTTTGAGAATAAGAAGAAATCACACGGAGCCGTGTCTGGCGAATATGGAGGCTTAGGCATCATTACAGTATTGGTTTTGGCTAAATATTTACGAATAAGCAATGAAGTGTGTGCTGGTGCATTGTGGTGGTGCAAACGGAACGACTTGTCCTTCCACAAATCTGGGCGTTTTTTACGGATTGCTTCACGCAAACGACGTTGAACTTGTAGATAGTACTCCTTGTTAACCGTTTGGCCTTGTGGCAAGAATTCATGATGCACTATGTCATTACTATGTTAAAAAACACAGTGAGTAGAACCTTCACATTTGACCGCACTTGCCGAGCCTTTTTCGGTCTTGGCAAGCCATTGTGCTTCTACTGGGATGATTGGACCTTAGTTTCGACATCATACCAGTATACCCATGTTTAGTCACCTGTTAAAACACGTTTCAGTTCTTCTGCATCGTTGTTGACTTCATTTAGTAACTCCTGAGAAACTTCCATTCGCCGTTTTTTTTGTTCAAAAGTCAACAATTTTGGAACAAATTTTGCTGCTACACGTTTCATACCTAAACACTTCGAAAAAATTTGATGGCATGAGCCAATAGATATTCCAGCATCATCAGCAACTTCTCTGATTGTGATTCAGCAATCGTTCATAACCATTTCGTTCACTTTTTCCACGATTTCATCGGTTGTTGATGTGTTCGAACGTCCAGTGCGTTCATCGTCTTCAACGTCTTCACGGCCATCTTGGAAACGCTTATACCACTCGTAAACTCTTATTTTACTCATAAGCAGAATCCCCATAGGCCTTTATCAACATTTCACAAAATTTGTTACACTTAATATCATTTTTTACACAAAATTTTACACAAATTCTTTGTCCCCTTACTTTCATCCTACAAAAATCGCCAAAACAATAAAACACCTCTAACCTTACCTGTTGCGAAGGAAAAAGTAACAATGAAAACAGTTGGCAATTTCATGTTTTATTTTAAGGGTATGTCTACCAACATAACACAAAAAAAATTTTGTCAATCGGACTCTCCAAACCCGCGCAATTTAAAAATTCCCGTTATTTCTTGAACACACCTCGTATAACGACTAAATATTCAATAGACGGCTTCTATACATTCTGTACAAAGCTATAAAAATACACATTCTCTTAAGCTTCTTCTAACTACTTTATTTTAAAACAAAAACCCTTTTATAAAATTTCAGCAAAATGAGTTGAATAAGCACTCAAAGTTAAGACAAAATCTTTTTTTTCATCAGAGAATAAAGAAGTTCAATAAGTCGCTTTTCAAAGCGTGAGCAAGTTTAACTTTTCCAATTAAAATTTATTTAAAAAAAATTATTTTAATTACTTTTTTCCAATAAAACAATGTTTCACAAAAAACACATTTTGTGCATAAGTATTATCTTCTAAAAAAAAGAAACAGTCATTAAGGGCCGTTTTTTTTAAGAATCAGGCGGTCAAAAAACGTGACATTTTTGATTTTGCTGAAAATTTCAAAATATGGTCTTTATTTAAAATTATTAAACACGTGTTTTTTTATTTTTTCAAAAAAAAGAATTTTTTCTTTCCGTTTTGGGAGGTCAAAGTTGGACTTAGCTCTTTTTTTCAATAAAAACATGCCAAATTAGATGAGCCAATACTTTTTGCTTTACTAGTGAACCGTGGAACTGACAATTATTTTGTGTTCTACTATATCCCCACTAACTGTAAGTACATAAATATTTGTGGACGACTCTTGGCGCAAAGGTCAGAGGTCACTCAAAGTTGTAAGAAAAATAGTTTTTTAATGCAACTTTGACCGACCAAATCTTCTTGTGGAAACGGTGCACCACGGTAGTGTATATATCAGTAAATACCCACCAAAGAGTAGTATCCAAAAACATAAAGATATGTGTGGTTGATATTTTGCACATCGAAATATTTGACTCTGAAATTGCAGAAATCGCAAAATCACGTGACTTTGAGGGTCATTATCTCCTTGCACCATGAGTGACCAAATACAAAACTAGTTGGAGTAGAAGCCTTTCTTGTCCCAGAAACACAATCCGTTAACAAACCTATGGCTACTCTTTCAGTTTTTGCATAATTCGGCTCTAAACTTTGAAAAATGAGTGTTTTTCGGCGTTAAGAAAAAAGGCCAATTACCTGTTTTAAAATATGTATTGCTATTATTTGTAGCACTATTATATCCCAACTTCCTAACTAGCTGAAATGGCATCTAAAGATGGTTATACAGTTGAAACCAAATTGAAAATGAATTCTCGAAAATACTCAGTATACGTCAAAAACCATATTTTTTTATTTGTCCAGGCGACGTTTTTTTTTTTGTTACATCTCTTTATTCCGTTCGGTTCCAACATGGTAAGCAATTTATGTACTTCTTGTCGTTCTAGTTGCTGTAAAACAGGAAAGCAATGTATCTTAAGTCTGATATAAAGTAATATATCCTGTCATATCAAGTTTATAATGCTAAAAGAATATTTTGAAATGGATAATAAACATAATCCAAAAAAAAAAACCTTACTCTTCAGCTGTGTCCTCTTGGTCGATGTTGTGAATGTCATCAAAAACTCAACTTTTTCACAAATCAGAAGCCTCTTTAGCAGAATGTCACTTCTTAAAAATCTTGGTACATTAAAGCCCCTCGGTGCAGGTCTGGAAATTTTTGATGACATTCATGACATCGAGCAAGAGGGCGCAGCTGAACAAGTAAGTTTTTTTTTAGATTAGGTCTATTATCCATTTCAAAATATTCTTTTACATTATTATAAACTTGATATGACAAGATATATTACTTTATATCAGACTTAAGATACATTACTTTCCAGTTTTACAGCAACTAGAACGACAAGAGGTACATAAATTGCTTACCATGTTGGAACCGAACGGAATAAAGAGATGTAACAAAAAAAAACGTCGCCTGGACAAATAAAAAAATATGGTTTTTGACGTATACTGAGTATTTTCGAGAATTCATTTTCAATTTGGTTTCAACTGTATAACCATCTTTAGATGCCATTTCAGCTAGTTAGGAAGTTGGGATATAATAGTGCTACAAATAATAGCAATACATATTTTAAAACAGGTAATTGGCTTTTTTTCTTAACGCTGAAAAACACTCATTTTTCAAAGTTTAGAGCCGAATTATGCAAAAACTGAAAGAGTAGCCATAGGTTTGTTAACGGATTGTGTTTCTGGGACAAGAAAGGCTTCTACTCCAACTAGTTTTGTATTTGGTCACTCATGGTGCAAGGAGATAATGACCCTCAAAGTCACGTGATTTTGCGATTTCTGCAATTTCAGAGTCAAATATTTCGATGTGCAAAATATCAACCACACATATCTTTATGTTTTTGGATACTACTCTTTGGTGGGTATTTACTGATATATACACTACCGTGGTGCACCGTTTCCACAAGAAGATTTGGTCGGTCAAAGTTGCATTAAAAAACTATTTTTCTTTCAACTTTGAGTGACCTCTGACCTTTGCGCCAAGAGTCGTCCACAAATATTTATGTACTTACAGTTAGTGGGGATATAGTAGAACACAAAATAATTGTCAGTTCCACGGTTCACTCCTAAAGCAAAAAGTAGTGGCTCATCTAAGTTGGCATGTTTTTATTGAGAAAAAGAGCAAAGTCCAACTTTGACCTCCCAAACCGGAAAGAAAAAATTTTTTTTTGAAAAAATAAAAAAACACGTGTTTAATAATTTTAAATAAAGACCATATTCTGAAATTTTCAGCAAAATCAAAAATGTCACGTTTTTTGACTACCTGATTCTTTAAAAAAACGGCTCTTAAAAACAAATATTTCCGTGTAAAATTTAAAAACAATGGATAAGATGTTGGGGGTGGGAGATGCGACCTGCTTGTACTTATAAATAACTGAGAATTTAAAAGTTTGGCTGAAAAAAAAGTGCAAGATGATAAAAATTTCTAATAGTATTATAAATGCGAAACTGACTTCGTTTGCATTTTTATTTGTTACGCTTTTATGTTTTAACTACTCAACCAATTTTCATGAAATTAATCATGCACAGTGTAGAATAAGGTACCTTTAATTCCGAATAACTAAACAAACTTTTTCACTATTAATTTCATATTTTTTCGGCACAAAATGTCTCTTTGTACATGAAATAATTATCAAATGGTCTCGATTTTAACTTTGTTGGAAAGCGCATAAAAACATATTTAAAAGATTTTCTTCTTACGGTTTCAAAATTACAGTCTACGAAATTAACTAGGAAAAACGATACAAACGTTTTAAGTGAGTAAAAAGTTCATTATGTGTCTCTGCTATAGTCTTTATGAACTACACACAACAACAAACTATGTCTCACGTCCACTTTTCAGTTGACACCATCTCAGGTATTTTGCCATTTAAAAATGTTTTGTATTCAAATGGTGACTTACAGTCCGTTTGTAAAATCCATGCCTTGCACTCAGGAACGTTTCCACTTTTAAAAAGGGGCGATGGGATGAAGATGGGCGCCCTCCTGAAGTTTTCAATTTTAAGCTTGCACTTGCTATCTCTTTAACTTTTTCGACCGAACTTAGCATATTTCCAATTTACATTATTTAATACAGTTCAAAAAGCTTCTGTTTGTTTTTTCCTTCTTTACTAACTCTCCTATAATCCCCATTTTATAAGATCAGAGAAGACCTGGCGCATGCGTAGATTTGTGGAAGATTTTTACCTAAGAAGATCAGACAGTACTTTATATTTTATTTGTCAACGGTGCCAGCCATCGCAATGTCGTGTCGGACGTCAGTTCAACGAAAAATATCTCCTCTGTTCAAAAGTTGCTTACACTAAATATTTAACTGTTTTATATTGTAGCAGTCACGACCTGATTAACACAAATTCCTACATACCTGTGACCTAGGAACCGAAATTTTAGGGGCGCAAAGGTAGCACACAATTATTTCTTCCCTTATAAATTTATCCCCTCCCCCCTCCCCTTTTCTTTTGCCAGCACTTGGTCTAAAATTCGGTTTGATCGTGTTCTGTTCGCTTTTTGAGTTTTTAATATCTAACAAAAAGGTGAATGGGCGTAATTTATCTTCGGACTTGTTATCCTAATAGGCTGCATTCTGTCTGATGCGTAAAAGTTAACATAAAACTGAAAAGCAGCATAGCTGAGTCATCATACTGCTTCCACACAAATCAAGCCCTGTCAGTCATATGCACAAGAACATGAATTTTTGCATGGTCTTCGATTATTAATGGTTTCTTATTTTTTATTTTAATTTTGAACCTAACTCTTGTCTAAAAATCAAACACGGTTTAAACAAAGGCACGCAATTCTACAATTTCTAGCAAATATCGTTGTGATATAGTCCAAAATAAAAATGTGATTTACAGAAAATACAACTTCCGAAAACACTTTTTGACCACTACACCCGATCATTAATAAAATTCCATTTTATTCTTCTTTTCTTCATACATGACTATTGTGTATCAGCAACAAATCTTTAATCTAATAATATTTCAAATTAGCGAAATAGATAAGATAAATAGTAGTATAAGATAAATAGTAGCGTGTGGTATCGATAAACAAAGAGTAAAAATAATATGTATAAGAAAAAAGGTATAAATGTCTATTTACCATGTTGAGATACAATTCTATTCTTTTCATTTCCGAAGAGATCGATAACAATAACGTCTGTCGAAGCACATAACAGATATCATTTATTACTAATGGTTTTGTAAGATATATCGATGACATCGGCACAGAGCAACTGAAATCGATTGACAAACTTTCTAAAACATTAAATCAAATATACGATCAGAGATTTCGCTCAATGTTTGCATTTTATGTTCATTACACATTCATGTTTTGCCGTTCCAATGTTCTTATTTTATTTTAAATAGCTTTCTTGGTAGATTTATCTTTCGTAAGTCTTTTTTTGCATTTGAAATATTATGCATGCTTTTTGAATGAATTAATAGAAGGTGTGTTGGTTTTTTTTCTTTCTATATTTGGCTATTAAATTGGAAGACAAATAGGCTTATTTATTTTCATGCGTGTATGGTATTATGCCTATGCCTGCATGCACGTCAGAAATCAATTGAAGCACTCAGAAGTAAAAGAGTGTTAAGTGTACAATTTTAAAATGCGGACATAAATAGTACAAATTAGAGATAGCACGAAGCGGGGTTTGACCGAAGCGCCGAATAATGAAGCTTCGGCGGCTGCACATATTGAAATATTAACATAGAACATGTAATAAATGCATGCAATATGATACTATACTTCACATGATTCAATATTCCTAGTTTTACACATTCATTTTCGCTTACTGCTTACTTACATTTTAAATTATTTTCACGAGTTAAAAGTATTTATTTTTGCTTTGTACATACAGTACCAGAAAAGATAGTTTTTTTTTTTTTTAAAGTTCCTCTTTGAATAATTGAAATAACTTATTTAAGATAAAATATCCATATTTATGCTTGTATTAGTTGTAAATCAGATTTACATTTATCATTAACACGGATTTATACTTTGAACATGTGAAGAGATTTTTCTCTAAAAATAACTCCTAAAAACTTCATTTAAATGCTTATTACGTCAATATAACAGTTTATTTCTCTGCGTATCAATTGACCCTTGTTAGGTAAAGTTGATATGTGGGTCAAGTTAGCTTCAGTCAAGTTAATTAGTTGATTGGGTTAAGTTGATTGTTGGGTCACATTGATTGTTGGGTCAAGTTGAAAAAAAAAGTTATGATTTTTTATGTGAAAAACTTATGTCAAGAAACGTTTTGAAATCATTTTTTAATAGGAAAATAGTTATTGTTTTGCATGAATTTTATTTGGGTAAGTAATATTAACCCATTTATGCCCAAGTTTCTTTTTAACAATTTTTTTTTTCATTATCTGCTTAGAACTCTTACTTGTAATGGTTTACATACATTTTAGGCTGAAAATAGTTCGCCGTTGCCATATGTATTAAGTTATTTAATGTCCTGTTTATGGAATATTTTGCAGATATGTGAGCAAAATACGACTTTACTTGACTTTACTTTTGCAAAGTAACATTACAGAAGGCATCTGTGATCAATTTTAAGCAAATCATTTTAAAATAGTTTAATTTTATAAAAAATAAGTTCGCAAAAAAACTTACTTTCTGTGACTACCCATGCTGGATCATTGCTTGGCTGATTTGTCTGAAAATAGCTGTTAATAAATAAACTCTGATTTCCAAATAGTGGCTCTAACTGGTTCTCTCAAGAAGGACTACTTAACTTGTGAAAAACAGCTTTATTAAAATGATATACCCATTACAGGTTTTTGTATGCAGTAACTAACAATCGTCCTGTTTTTAGGCTACTGGGCATAAATGGGTTAAACAGAAAAATCAGAATCTAATTAGCATGCCACTTGCCAACTATACCCTGTCTCCCGCTATTATACAAAAGTTAAATGATTTGGAAAATGATGGTCGAAATATTTTGAACAGATGTTCTAAATTATTACTTTCTAATTAGCTGCAAAATTAGTAACAGTTTGTTAATTTTGCTCTTTTGTTTTTCCAATTTTAAATCAAAAGACCTCAAGCTTTTATCTCTCATACCTTATTTACTACACGTAGAAAAAGATAGAAGCAGCGCTTTTTATGTTTTTAGCTTTCTGTTGTTTCAAATTTTATCGATAACATTGATAGGTTATTAAAACGATAATTTCTTTGTTATTATGCATAGGATTTCCCAGATGATCATATCGTTATTTGCATTGTTTTTGATTACAAACTTATTAGATTTTCCCATGGTTTCAAAAGTTATTGACATATACTAGCCATATGTATTACTTATGTAGCTATTTAATAGTTTTATGTAAAACAAAAAAACCCATACTCTACCAGAAAGCGCAAGATTTTTAAAGGCTTAAAGCACGCAAGCCGAGTTTATTAACTCATTACGGAGGGGACATTTTCCCTAAATTTATTATTGACAGTTTATTGAGTACACATTATTGCTGTAGAATTTAAACATTGTAAATATGATATTTAAATGAGAAGGGAATTTTGGGGGTTCTCTGTGTTGCTCGCCCAAGAATATAATTGAAACGGCAGAACTTCAAACGACACTTCATAGTAATTATTAATCAACTATGGCATGACAACAATAACAGGCAGTTTGTTTTCAATCCAAGGGAAAATATTATTTTTTGCTAATTTCAATAAAACGAAAGGGGGAACGAAATGCAAATATGATGCATAAAACTGACCACTAAAAATAATAATAATAAATACATTTTAAAAAAAAGCACACCTAGGTTTTTCTCCAGAGGGGAGGGGTGGAGTTCATAAAAGTCTTTATCTGCATCAGCATACTGCAATTTGGAATATGAATGAAAGCCCGGCTCGTCATTTCAAGTTTTTCCAGGGGGAGGCAAAAGGGGGAAAACACAATACAATTTCATCGGAAAACAACAAAAACCACGCCCATTTATATGTAAATACATTGATGTCTCAAAGCCAGGGGGGCAATTGACCCTCCCCTGATCTCCCTAAATGACTTGCCTGATAAAAGCATGGGTTCTGAGGGAAAGGGCTACGACTTTTATTTCTTGGTGGCCCAAATCCACTTAAAGTGCTTTAGAACCAGCAGACCACGTCTTTAAAGAACTGTATAACTTTGACCATTGCCCTCGAACATTAGAACTTAAATGTAACTTAAAATTAAAAGATTGACACGGCTATTTCAAAGTAATGATCCATGCTTTTAACGTTACCGCTTTCTAATGCTAACTCCGTTTTTAAAATACGGAATAAAAACCACCTCCCTTTCTACACTAATTTATTGAAATATTCCCTATTACCATCAATGTGCCTGCATATTTCACAACGTATTAAAATATGTTTTTCTCACATTCGCGTCACTCCGTAATTCATTTTGACGACGCAATCTAATTCTTACGCGACGCTCGCAAAAGAATTTTATACCGGTGTCGAACATAACCTGGCTCTTTTAATATTCAATAAGTTACCTGCTTATGCGCATAAAGAATCGACTTTACAATTTGGAACAGTTTCAAAAAGTGTCCTGTGCCGAAAATCATGCAGCAACTTAATATGCTCGTTGCTGATTCACCGGAAGACCGGATTATAGCAGAGGCGGAAATTTCGAACGACTGATTACAAGACGAGAAATTTAATCTTCCATCGTCGCGAATGTGAAAGCAGTAAATAAGTTCTGCTGTTTCCGGAGGATGGGAATTTAAAGCGATTCGAATGCGTTTCGCTTTCGGTATTCGAACTTGCTTTTTTGCTAAGAATGGAACAATACCGTTTTTGATACGGTTGGAGTTTCTTTTTGATTCAGTAGAAGTTTTTAAAATATGTTTTGGTTCATAACAACAGGATTTTATTGGACTTAAAATCTGGAGATTCAAGTCATTTTGCTTCATGAAAACAGACGTACTTGAGCGGCATTCAGGGGGATTAGGGCGCATGATGCGCCATCAAAATTTGAGAGGGGGAGGGGGGATTTTTTCAACGTATTTATTTATTTATTTAAATTCTTTATATTTTTTTAATATAAAATTATTAATTTTTTTAATTTATTTCTTTTAGTTATTTATTATTATTATTATTTTGTATGTCTGGAAGAGAAAAAAAAGCAGTATTGCAGTTTATTCCTTCAGTGTCTATTATTAAGTTATAATTAAATGATAACTTTCAGTGCGTAGCACAGAATTTTTTGAATAAAATAATAATAATTATAATTAAAATAATAAATAATATTTAAGAAAATAATAAATGAGAGGGCTGAAAGTAAAAATAAAGAAGCACAAGAGGGGTGTGAAAACTTTTTTTTGGGGGGGGGGGATTTGCTCCGTTGAGTGTGGGGGAGGGGGGCACCTCTGTCGGTACAGTCGAGCCCGCTTATTAGAATATCGGTTAAAAGAATATCCCGCTTAATATAATACATTTTCAATGTACCAAACCGTTGTAAAGCATTATTTTGATCCCGGATAATGGAATATCCCGCTTATTAGAATATTTAAATTAGAATATTTTTTCTTGGCAAAATGGCTATTCCATTAGGCGGACTTGACTGTATTAAAAAAAAAGCAGTACTACTAGAAAATCTCTAGCAAACTGTAACTTCATAAAAGTTTTTACACTAAAAAAGATACCGCAGTACGACTATAAAATTGCTAGTAAACTGGACTTCCGTCAAAATTTCTAGTAACGGTACACTTTCACAGCTTTTCTCTAGTAATGAGATCAATTTTACTTGAGAAAAATAGTTGTCTTGTTGCCAGAAAACTTTATGGAATCCCAATTTCCTAAAATTTTTCTGGTAGTAATTGCAGACACATTGTAGCTTTAAATGAATAGATAGTCGCATTTTGCGATCAAAAATTTCAATTTGACGCCCAGATTTCCAACTTTAGGTGCTTCATAAAGACCCGAAATTAAACAGAAGGACAAATTTGTGGAAGTAATTGTCAAATACAATCAATTTTTGGTTTAAAATTGTTTCGCTTGGTATCTTTTAGAAATTTGCTATTGGCAGTGTCTAGCATTCCTATTTATTTAATAAATTTCATGTTATAGTTGGATACATTTATTGGGTGACTATTTTGACACCTAGAAACTAATGCTAAGGGCCAATATGACGCCTAGATTTAAATTCTTATTCCTGTTACTAATTGGAAAAGGAAATTTGCTGCTACAACTTGGAGAGGATACTGCGCCAACGTATCCTGATTCCACTAATTGCACAATAATTTTTAACAAAACGCTATAAGAGCAGTTACAACAAATAAAGCTCGTATTTTGGTTGTGAAAATTCTATGCGCTTATTTTCCATAACTTATTTTCCAAACTCAATTTTTCCATACAAAAAATTCTTATTCTGAAAATATGGAAACAGCGTTGTAATATTGATTTTTTTAAATTGATATTAAACTGAATTTATAGATCGGAATAATTATTTTTGATTTTCCAAGTATTGAAAAAAAAAAAACAACTAGTGTGAAATTCACGTATAGTTTTATTTCTAACAACTAATAAGTTACGGAAGATGGCAATTTCTGGAACAGGTACTGACCAAGATTAAATATGTTAACAAACTAAATAGTATAACTAAATTGATCAAGATACCAATTTCTAGACTTAGTATTGATCAAAATATTTGTAATATTTAGTTTGTTTCCAAAATAAATGTTTTCAATATGCAGTAAATTTTGAAAAACCCACTTTACCGAAATATTGGGTTTTTTCATATGGGCCCACACGAAAAAACCTGGGTGGGTTTTTTAGGGCTGGGCACGCTTTGGCGAACCCTGATCTTTATATCCTTCATCACACAATTATTGATCATGCAGTAGCAATTGATACTTGACTACATATAATGAAATGAAGGAGCAACAAAAATGCATGATAGTGGTAATGGGGGAGTTTCCTTCAGTCAAAAGTACTACTTTTTGTTACTGAAATTGATAGAATGATATAAAAAAATAACATGGGCCCGGAAAATACTTATTCCGGGAAAATACTAATTTTTCCAACAGTTTATTTTTTATTTTTTTTTTTTTAAATAATATTATTGGAAAGGTTCACCTAACAGCTCTCTTTCCAATAATAACACCATTTTGTTTGACTTGAGTTGTCCAATCGCAGGAATCGGTGACGTCACGACCTTCGTCATTTCACTACAACCAATTAGATTTCGCGCTTACGTGCACCACTGACGTCATGCGCAGATGGTTTTTTCTTTTTTTTCGGAATAGCATCTGCGCACCGGTTAAAATAATTCATAAAAAATATAAACTGTGTCAAAAAATAAAAAAATGGTCAATTCCTATGTTTTGAAGCATGCTCTTTCAGAAAAAAATACTTTTGAAATTTCGGAAACTCCCCCATTGTTAAAATTTATTTTTAAAAATATATTCAAAAGTGTAAAGATGATTTGAACTATTTTCGTGAGAATAACCCTTACACATCATACAAAAAGCTCTTGTTTCAAAAACTTAGAGCTGATGAATACTTTATGTGTTACTTCGACCTTACAGCCCGCTAAAAATTGATTTTATTTTCTCCTTATTTAATTTCTCGTTGGCGTGACTGGACTCTGCCTTATCAGAAAAATACAAATACAAATACAAATGTGGCGACCAGCAGCAGGCTCAGGGCCCAACTTGGCTGGTCCTAGTCAAATTAAAGACCCCAATGAAGATCAATGGCCCTCTTAAAGCCAACTACTCCATTGCTCTTTACCGCCTCTTCCGGTAAGCTGTTCCAAGTTCCCACTACCCTGCTAAAATAGTAATTTTTTCGAATTTCCAGGTTCGCCTGAGGTTTAAACAGCTTAAAACAATGACCCCTTGTCCTGCTTTCCTTGCAAAACTCCAACCCTGCAACATCATTCATTTTAATAAATTTAAATAACTGAATCATGTCCCCTCTGGTTCTCCTTTGCTCAAGACTATACATATTAAGCATTCTAAGTCTGGAATCATAGTCTAAATTAGAAAATCCATTTACTAACCTTGTAGCCCTTCTTTGTACCCTTTCCAATAAATTAATGTCTTTCTTCAGATAGGAGACCAAAACTGAACAGCATACTCCAAATGAGGTCTTACCAAACTTCTATATAGAGGCAGAAGAACCTTCTTAGATTTGTTTGAAATAGATCTATTAATAAACCCAAGCATCCTATTGGCTTTGTTACTAGCTATGCTGCACTGTTGACTGGACTTGAAATCCTGATTTATTAAGACACCTAGATCCATAACATTATCTGCCCTACTAATGACTGAACCCTGTAAATAATAGCTTGTATGCTTATTTCCATGACCGAAATGCAGCACTTGACATTTCCCAACATTAACTGCCATACCCCACTTGTCTGCCCATTTAGTAATATGATCCAAATCCTGTTGTAGCTGATTTATTTGTTCGTCATTTTCTACAACCCCCATAAGTTTGACATCATCGGCAAAACAATTCATGTTTCCAGAAACATTTTCATGAATGTCATTCATAAAAATAATAAACAAAAGGGGACCTAAAACTGATCCTTGGGGAACCCCACTTAAAACCTCACTCCATTTAGAATAGTTACCCCTAACAACTACTCTTTGTTTCCTTCCTGTCAGCCAATTCCTAACTCAAACTAGAATTTTACCTCCTACCCCTATACCAGCTAATTTGCTGAGTAGTGCTACATGCGGTACCTTATCGAAAGCTTTTTGAAAATCTATGTAAACAACATCCTACGCATGTTCTGTTATTAAGATAAAATCACGATTATTTTTACTGGCAGCGAAATAAACTGTGAAAAATAGATTTGGGTCACTCTCGAGCAAATTGTACTTACCGTGTCCGGTACCTTCAAATACTTTCTAATTAATTTTAGTAATTGTTACCATTCAATCATATTATCATATTTTTATCAATTCTCAAGATAATTGCTTGTAATCAAGTACCAATTATTTGAAAAATGATCAATTAGGGGAGACTGGGTACGGTTGTGACAATTTTCATTTGCTCCCCCATAGATCCCTTAGCAATGCCTGTGAGCTGGTTTAAAGTTGTTTTTATGTTAAAGTGTTTATTTGCCTGCTTATAAACACTAAAATTGTCTCCATAAGTACAATAGTTAACTCACAGGACCAAACTAAACAAAAAAGGAAAAAATGTCACAACCGACCCCACCCCAGGGGCGGTTGTGACAGTGCTTGGGGTCGGTTGTGACAAGTTCAAAAATACAGCAAAACAGTCTAGATCACTTTTAATTTCAAGTAATATTAAACGTAATTCAGCATAACCTTCATCTGGGAAAGTTTAACATTTAACAATGTGTCTCGTTCAGTTGAAGTAGCCTTATACCAAGTCTTACAAAAATATCAGGTTTTTGAAATTTCGTAACGTCTGTTTTGGCAACATGATGCACATCCTGGGTGTCATAACCGTGTCTGTTCATAACAATTCTCAAATATCAAAGAAAGATTCTACATTTATTTGTTTTATTGAAGCTTGTTACTCTTGAAAGGCTAGTTGCATGAGCTACACGAACAGACGTGAAACATTTCTATTCATAAATGAACGGAACCATTTCTCAGTAGCCATTTTACTCTCATATCTGCTTTCAGCGTATATGTAAGCTCAAAAGCACTTTATTATGAGCAATATAACCTATGCACACGTTGCTTTCATTGTGACAGCGCCGGCCGGCTCCATCGCGTTTACGAATGAATGTTTCGTAGCAAAGACTTACGATAAACGTTGCATTTCCAAAGCTGTCCGAAAGAAAAAACAGTTTCATTTCTTTATAAGCGTCTTTACATTTCATTAGGTCACACTGCCCTATTTCTGTCTTCTCCAAGCGTATTATGGGCATCAAATATGATAAAAACATGCTTTACTCGTGTCACAACCGTCCCCACGCAATTTGTCACAACCGACCCCAACCCACTACTTTTGAAAACAGCAATCGCCATAGCAATACAAAATAGCCTACATAAAAAGTAATCACTGCTATTTCACTATTAAGCTTCACTACTAACGGGGAGAAAACTTTCATTTCTCTATCTGTACCCATTCAACAGGAATTACTAAAAGACATCGAACAAAAAAACTTACTTTTAACTGTTAAAAAGTAACCAACCCCTCTGCTAGCGTTAATGTCGCTCGATGGCTACCGCAATGCTTTGACACACATTCAGACAAACATGCTGATACTCTCTCTCTTTGCTTCAACCAGGTATTAGTTATGGTTTAGCTAATATAACGACTGTCACAACCGCCCCGCGTCACAACCGTCCCCAGTCTCCCCTAAGCTTTGTGCTAAAATACTACTTCCTTTTACGTTACTGCGCATGTATTTTTTCAATACGACTTGTCATAGGTTTCTTTTTGGAATGTACTGGACACATTTTTGGTCTTTGAACAATCTTTGAAACACATATTTCAGCTACCATATGTGAAGTTTTTTCCTCGGCCATCGGACATTCGAATAAAAAACCCCTGCCATCTGCCTTCTTTAACCCTTTAAGCGGTCAATTATTTTACCAGAAATGCTTCCAAAAAAGGCATATTTTTTTATTGCATATAGTTAAGTACCATACTTAACAAAATAAGAATATTAAGAATTTTTTTTTTTTTTTTCGTTTTCAATGCTTTTACAACATTTTTTATTTTACAATTTTGGTCACAAAACCCCGAAATATTTGCTTTTTTCAGGTACATTCTGCATGCAGTAAAGAATGGTTTACAAATTATGCAAAAATTTCTCTCACACTTATTGTGAATTTTGAGGTTTACAATTTTCCGAACAGTTCGGGCAAACCAGAAAAGGAAATCTGAAAATATCGATGCCCGTATGCCGTACGGGCAAACCAGAAAAGGAAATCTGAAAATATCGATGCCCGTATGCCGTACGGGCAAACCAGATATGGCCAATTTCGGGTAGCATGTACACAGTACGGGCAAACTGCTTAAAGGGTTAAACGATCGGCATCGGTTCTTCGGCTGAAAAAGCATCGGTCGAGCCCTTATATCAACTATGCACATGATTTTTTAAAAAAATATTTTACATAAGTTTCTACAATGTACTAAATGCATTATTGCTTCTTAAAAAATGTTTGAAACTTACATTTCAGCTACCATTTGTTGAATTTTTCCATCGACCACCGGCAATTAGAAACAAAGAACAATCGGCCATCGGTCATTTTTGTACAATCGGCATCCGCCGAAAAACGTCAACGATTAAGCCCTTATATCAAGTGTGCTCATGAAATAGTTTTTCGTGCATTCTACTTTTTTTGGTAGTTGAACCTTTATGAATAACTAATAATTTATGAATAATTAAAATGTGTCTCCCCCCCCCCTTGCTGCGTCCCTATTGCAGTCGCTTGCTGGCGTGCTATTTAACTTTACCCAGCAATTTATTTGGCACTCTTATTTTCTGAAAGACGAGTTCCACCTCCATCTCAGTTACTGTCTAAGCCAGACTAAGGATACATAATGAAGATGAAACTGCAGTATTTGGATTGCATGGCATAGCTGTGGTGTATTTCATGTAGTTCTGTCTTAGCCCTGGCTTACCGGCGGTAATTTACTACCTTATTTGTCTACTCCACTACACGCAACAGTTCAAAATATTTTAGAACACTTATTAAATTACTTATATACAAACTATTTATACTTTATTATACTCAAACAAATAGAAAATCAATAAAAGAATATGGCTAGTAGTTGGAAGTCGTTAAAATTAATAAATAGAATTTCAAAGTGTTAAACATGATTTGTACCATTTTCGTGAGAAAGACCCATTTGTCTTCCAGGAAATTTCTTGCACAAAATTCTCCATTGAATGAGTTTTTGAATCTCTTGAAAAATATGCTTCATTTATTCAAAAAAATTTCATTCATTAATTTTCTGCTGTGGAGTTCCAGCTAAAAAATGTCTCCAATCTTGTTTTTTTCGGAACAGCAGAAATGTTTTTCATTTAAAACAAATAAGCTGAGTAAAAAAGGTAGCAAGTTAAAGTGCGGAGTAAAACGTTTTTCTACTGAATAAACATTTTTTCTCCGTTCCGAAGTTTTTCAACTCAAATTCTCGTGCAGCTGTTTTGTGCGCAAAATTTGGAATCATTAATTAAACTGACAGAACATTGTTTAAATTTGGTAAATGCATTACATTCGTTTCGGCGAACAAATCATTAATAATTATTATTGTGAAGATATTTTCAGCAGGTCTTTTTTTCGCTTGGACTTGTATTAGACATCATGCTAAGTTCATACACTATTAAAAATTTTCCTGAAATTTTACGGTAAAAGTTACTGGCATTCATGTTGCCAGTAACTTTTACCGTAAAATATTTTTTTACTGTAAAATTGTACGGAAGAGAAAAAGAGAATTAAAAAGCGCGAGATACGAACGACAAAGATCGAATTGGGAACCCAATTTTTTCGCACTGCTTTAAAATCCACGGTACCAGATGAGACACATTAGGAGAACGGAAATAGGATGTCCTATGCATCTCACAGTAAATCACGTGGTGATCAATTGGCGCTGCAATCGCAATTTTTTACCGGTACAATTCACTGTAAAAATTTTCTGTACGGTAAACGCTACATTTTGCAGTAACATTTATCATAAAAGCTTCCTGAATTTTTAACAGTGTAGAAAATTATGGTATGTGTAGATGATATACGCATTCATCTATAAACTGCCTTTTTTTAGTTAATAGAACTTATTATTTTGGCATGTTTCAATTCAACGAGAAAACCTTTCTAAGCTTAATTTACTTTCCGGTGGAAAAGTGTGGTAATAAACTTTCAGTTACTTGAAACTTCAAAAGAGGACCAGTTGGGAGTCCTGCAATTCACATTGCCCTTTTTATACCAATTCTTCTACTAAAAAAAGAAAGAAAGAAAACCACGCATCTATACACTTGATTACAACTGCTGGTGATATACCTTTCATTGTGATACACCTAAAAATATATTGAAAGTGTCCTAATTTTTGTTCTGATATTTTTGCAATATTGTTTCCTGATTGTTTTTTCCAAGTTACTAGTCGAAATCTGAGAAGATAACATTGAAATTTTAGTTGCCTTCTCTGTGCCTTTTTTTGCAATTTTTTAAGTATTAAACAGAATTCAGACTGTTTGGACAGTATTTTTCAGCATTTTTAAGAGGCCTTGAAGTAGTAGATATTTTAGACCCCCCCCCCCCTTCCCATACACGAAAACTTAGTCGAAAAAAACAAATTAGTTGTTTTTCTTGCCGTGAAGTTACGAAAAATAAATTACACTTTCAATTAGTTTTTATAAACCAGGCAGAAAACATGTGTTTCTCAACAGTTTATTAAAATTAGAAGTAATCTTATATCTTTAAACGAGCAATTCTTGTATTTTGGATCTCGAAAACGGCTCTAACGATTTTGATAAAATTTTGTATTTAGATAAAGTTTTGGTTTTTGAGTTCATCTATGTCGGCGTTTTTACTGTAAAAACGCAAGTTTTCACAAAAAAACCCGATTTTTGTGCCTTCATTAAAATTTTGAGAATCTTTCTTTCGCCATTTTCTTTATGATTACTATTTTTGTTACTGTTTCATAGCAACCACGTTTTATTATTATAACAATGGATTTCATATTTTTATCACATCAGCGTAAATTTAAATTTTTACGGTACTTTACAAACGAGTTTTGACAACGTTAGAATTGTTATTGTTTTTAAAATGTTAAAGAGATCGATCAAACTAAAGTTATTGTGATGTGATTTTACCATAGACATTGGAAACGCTCACGCACCAGCTCGCTATACGAGCAGGTATAGCTTAGCAGGTACGCAGGCTCGCTCGTAAAGCGAGTGGGCGAGCGAGCGTTTCCAATGTCTATGGATTTTACAGTTTTAAATAAGGTTATGTTTTTTAATATAAATTACTGCTGTTTTGAATGCGTAATTGCAACTAAGGGCTTAAAAATGCTTTTCAAGTTTATCTAAATAAGTACTTCGAACTTCAGAAAGAAAACACGATTTTACAAACCTCTTTTTTTAAAACCGAGCTGGGCTCGGTTTTAAAAGATCTGGTTACAAGATCTGGGCATGCAAACGGGCTTTTTGTTTTCAAACTTGCGAACAAACGAATAAAAAATTGAACAAACTTGATAGAAGAAGTAAAATGTTTGCGATGAATTCTACGAGGTGAAGTTGCAAACAAAACTTCTTAGAATGTTATTAGGAAGAGAATTATTGATGGCTAGGATAAATGATAGTGCTTAATTCAAACAATTTGTTTAATATTTGGCATGGTTTCAGCCAATGCACAACGTAAGCCTATCTCCAAGTTCATAACCCAAAATCTAAAACTTTCCTTTGCAGTAACTATGTTTCTGTAAGAATGACCTAATGATTACCGATTCGGTAGCTATATTTGAAGTATATGATATTTTAATAGCTTTGTTTTGTAACCGAACAACGAAACAAGCCTTGCGCTTAACGCATTTGGGGGCAGTTAGCCCAGGTTGAAAACCGCTGATTTAGTCATCATTAGAATTAAAAAAAAAACACCTCTGAAGACTGTAGGGCTACCACTGACACTTTTGATAGAAGTAAAGCCCTGACAAAAGCCAATAAAAAATTCTTGATTTTCCTATAGCTACTGAGCCACGCAGTTCTCACCAAGCTCAATATTTTAAGATTATAAAAACAATAGGTCATTAAGTGATATAAATATCAACTTGAGGAGTTAGCACATGACAGTCCGTCTGACAAGTAATTGCATCATACCAGTTATAAATATCCGCGAGTTCACGCTCTGTGGTTTTCTCTGTGGTGATTTCTGCAAAAAAACACTTTGAAGCTTAAGCATTGCTTTCAGAATACAAAAGAAACTATTTGCGAATTTTATAACCTATGAGATATATCGTTTATGCCAGCTGTAAATCTTTTCATAATAACATTTTAGGAAGTTTTGCTTGCATCTTCACTTCGTTGAATTCATCGCAAACAAAACTGTTTTTAATTTTTTATTCTATTGTTCGCAAGTTTGAAAATAAAAAGTGCGTTTGTTGTGTTCAGTTATTGCGTCTCCACATATTTATGAATACATTCAATTTTGTGATCTTCTTCGAGTCTTTTCGCAAAATCTATCTATACAGCGCGTCTCGAAATGATAGGTCCACCCTTATTTTTCTAAATTTCGACTGTTAATTAAGAATAAGAATCACTTTTTTTGCTCGTGATTATATATCTGTAATTGTTATAACTATGTTTGATGAAATTTCTTAAAAATAAATCATTTCTTCTTATTTGATGCAAATTTTCATTTTCAGACCGTTTCAAAAAGATAGGTCCACCTTCAGAAATATTGCCCCAACCACATAAATTTCCAAAAATTTGCATAAGTATCGTTGCCTAGTATTGCTACGGGATTATGCTTGCTGCTGTGGAGGTATTTAAACAGATTTGAGCAGCACTTTGTAGTTAAACAAAACGGGTTGTCATTGCAGTCTTTCGCTGGTTGAGCAGGGGAAAATTGATGCATTTAAACAGTCTGGAAAATCGAATAGAGAAATAGGTAAGCTTTTAAACAGATCGCAAAGTGTTGCAAACAATTTTTTGCTATTTAGAAATGCTTATAGCAGTAAAAAATCATCTGACCGCCCATCAAAAGTGACACCCCGACAAGGAAGCACTATCGTAAGGGACCTAAAAACTGGAAATAATGGGCATATCCACTTTGGCCACACAACTAAACCCTTCAGTATCAAAATCTACTGTCCACAGAGCGGTAAAGAAGTTTGGCAGTTTAGTTTACTTGAAGAGAAAAGCGGCTCCGAAATTGACTAAAAAGCACAAAGAAAAGAGATTGAAATTTGCGCAGGAAGTGACGTCCTGGAAACAAGATAGGCATCGTGTGATATTGAGTGATAAAAAGGAATTAAACCTGGATGGTCCAGATGGTTGGCATTATTACTGGCACGATCTGCGTAACGATAGACAGATATTCTCGAAGAGGCAAGCTGATGGTGGTTCCGTTATGGCTTGTGCCCCATTCAGAGGGACAGGAAAAACTGATATAGCATTTGTAGACAATGGTTTGAATGCTGCTGGCTATAACAAGCTGTTTGAACAATATTTTATTCCACAATCAGAACCTATTGGGGGCCCATTCCTCTTGTTCCAACCAGACAATGCTCCTCTGAACTCAGCAAAGTCCACTTTTGAATGATTTCTGGATAATGTTGTACATATTATCTATTATCCACCTTACAGCCCCGACTTGAATCCAGTAGAAAACATGTGGGGTATACTCGCAGTGAGCGGTGTAAGCAGGCGGAAGACAGTACAGCAGTACTGCAGACTTAAAAAGGGCTATTTCCTCCGAATGGTCAAAAATCGGGACAAATTGTTTGCAAAAACTTGTAGAAACCATGCCAAATATGATTTATGAGCTTATTCAGAAAAAAAATCAGAAACATTTCTTATTAATTCAACATTTATTTGATGCTTGGTTCAGTGGACCTATCTTTTTGAAACAGCTGTTTCATCTAATTTTAGTTTTCCTCATTATTCCTATTATTTGTAAATTATTTATGAGCTATTTTACGTTGAATGAAGTAATGTAGTTTATAAAATAGTACTTTGTACACAATACAACCTTTTTTTTACCAGCATAACTTTCGTTTTTACTGGTGGACCTATCATTTCGAAACGCACTGTATATAGTAGGGTGGGCCGAAAAAACACTTTTTTTATTTCGAAGTTGTAATAGTGCGGAAAAGTTGCAAATCACGAAGACAAAAAGAAGGAAAAAAATTATCGAAATCGGTTGATTTCTTCCGTTCGCGCATAGGGCCTAAAGTTTGACAAAAAAAGAAAAAACTTCATTTTTAGCGATTTTTTTAAACATTTTTGAAATGTTATTTAGTCTGGGAGCAACTGGTTTTCCGTGCCCTTTTTGTGATACAATTATGACATTTGGTTTTTCTGAAAGGTATTGGCACCAGGAATACGAATTCGGATGTTGCCACCCCCAAAAATAGTGCAGGGGGGCGTGAGGGGGGTCAAAGTTTCTTTACTAAAATAATTATATGTTCATTATTTCATGGCAAACAATCAGTTTTCAAAGCGTAAAATGCTTAAATCCACTTAATAATAACATTATAATGCATAAAAAGCTGAATTCAAATTGCTGACACGTGTTTCGGAGCTATTAAGAGCTCCTTTTTCAGTGTATAAGATGAAAGCTTATGAATGAAAATTCATCCGGCTGAAGGTGTTTTTTTCATTGAATAGAGGTGCCTTGTTACCAAAACCATCATTTTGACAACCAAGGGGGGGGGAGGGGGTGCCCCCCCCTTTAGAAGCAAAATGCAAATGCACATTTGTGTTCGGATTTTTCCTTCAACACATAGTATACATTGAATTTGCACTTTTGCCCGGAACTGTAATCGCCCCCTCCCTTGGGGGAAGGGGGGGTTGAATAATTAATACTTTTATTTATTTATTTTTTTGATCAGGGAGAGGGGTTCAATTGTCCCCGCAAATATGATAACTTGTTCCTCTTAAATAGCAATTTCTTTCGTCATTTTTCGCCCACCACAATTTTTTGTAGCTTAAAGCACTGCTATAAATATTCAGTTGCATTTATGTGCAAATAAAATAGTTAAACAAAAACATGAAAGTAGAACTATAATTACAAATAACAGCACATTCGCATTCATTTGAAAGAAAATGTAACAGATAAATTTAAATCAACCCATGAATTTATTTTTCATATTCTTGATTGTTTCAAAAAGACATTGCTAGGAAGAATTTTAAAACAATAAGTCAAATAATAATAATGCATAATACGAATCAAAAATCAGTTTCATTATCAGATTCATCTGAACTGCTCTCCTCATACCAGTTAAAACAGTGATTTCCATCATCTACATCCAAGCATTCACACATGTCCGTGCATGGAAATCCGTTACGTCTGCATTTGCACAGCAGTGTAGAACATTTACTTTTTTTGCATGAGCATTTTACAAGTTCTAGAATCGCCTTGTGGAGCAGGTTCCATTCTGGTCATCAGGGGAACAAATCTGTTGCCTTGCATTTCCCAACCATAACCAGCATCTGGCTGTGGAATGTTGGGACGTGCAATGACATCATTTTGCCATATCATGGCCTGATAATGGGCTCTCATGATGGCATAGCGAAGAGCTGATTGGGTTGGTGGCATCTTCTCTGATTCGGCAATTTTCTTTTGAAATAACATGTACCGAACGGAGCCAACATCTGATTTAGAACAATTTGGCAGGTACATTTTGCAAACAAATTGTTCTAATGCGCGAAAAATATCTACAGATGGTGTAGAATTAATTCCTAAATTTGCAAAAGCTTGCAAAATATTGTTATCAGACTGCTGCAAGGCTTTCCAACAGGAGAGTTTACCTTTTCCAGCAAACGCTCCTGTAGTGTCGTATCCAGTAACTGCATGAAAACCAGGCAAAGCTTTTACCTTTTCTTCTCCTAAAGCATTATATATTGTTTACAAATACCTTTGTGCTAAAGATGTACAGAAAATAACAACGTTACAATGCACAAATGAGCAGGGATACTGCAGACACGTGTTTCGGCGTTACAAGGAACGCCTTTATCAATGCAAAAAAGTTGTGAGCTTATGGATGCACAGACATCCGACAAAAGCCTTTTGTCGGATGTCTGTGCATCCATAAGCTCACAACTTTTTTGCATTGATAAAGGCGTTCCTTGTAACGCCGAAACACGTGTCTGCAGTATCCCTGCTCATTTGTGCATTGTAACGTTGTTATTTTCTGTACATTATATATTGGTTTGAGAGCAATTTGTCTTTTTCTTTTACCGCTCCCTACTATGCACGAGGTTCTGGAGCATAGCATGGGGTATCGCCGAAGAGTCAATACAACAACATCTGTATCTGGAGAGTAAATATGAATAGTAGAGGCACCTCGTAAAGTTGCATCAGCAGCGTGTAATATTAATTTTGTGTCAGCTTCCTCGTGTGTGCTGCGTAGGTGCTGTACTGAGATATGAGTTGCTGCCGCTTCATCTCGCCAGGCCACAATAATAGGTAATTTCATCTCTGAAAACCGACAAAGAAATTTATTCGCTAAATAGGCGGTTAACTTTTCTTTATTTTACACACTTGATAGCAAACTTTTCATCGTAATGTTCTTTATAATTGTATGGTCTGTGATATGGGGATAAGTGATAGTCTCACTTAATGCACAACGTTTTTGCCGGGTTGTACTTTTTAATGAGAAAGGAATATCATACCTATCAAAGACAACTTGCACTTCATCGTAAGAGTTATAATATTCTTGTAATTTTTTAAGAAAGTGATTTGCCAAATCTTCACAGCTATGCACATGATGTGGCTTATTAAGGCTTTGAAGAAATGCCATTCCGTCGATAATTGCTACTCGCATATGGTTGGGCGTTACGGGGTCTTCGGGCTCTTGATTGTGAATTAGAGATTCAAGAATAGCAAGAAGACCACTCTTGCTAGTTGGTAAGAGCAAGTCGCCTTCAGGAGTGAAAAGTGCACGTGGCACTATCGAAAGCTCATAATTGGATATAGCATCCCTAAGATCTGCAGTTGGTCTAGATTTCGCAACTAATAGCAATCTCACAAACAATGCACGGTCTTCTTTTAGCTGCAGTACCTTTGTTTGAATTTTTACGTTTGTTGTTTTTCCATTACTTTTAAACGTATTCAACTTCAACATTGTCATTTTATGCCATATATTTGTTTCATTAGTTTGTATTCGAGTTTTCACAAACTGTTCATAAGCGGACTGACCAATGACATTTCTATGGCAAATATCTTTCTTAATGCTATCATTCATGACAGCCTTTGTCATAAAATTAGTGAGATCAGCTGATGTTTCTTTAAATAAATTACCTTGACTGTGTAGTACCTCAACAAGAACTTTCACATTATGCTCATGTCTATCTAAAAAGGGTTTTGTATCTTCGTGGTGTCTACCGCGTTGTTTGGAGACAATGCCTACCGCTGATTTACATTCTTCAGCAAGAACAGCCATAGCAGGTGCAATTAAGAAAAATCTCGTTCTGGCCGATGCTATTCGTGTTATACCAATTAAGCCTCCACTCACTTTCATTGTACGGTTGACATGTTCTAGAGCATGGTCTGCTCCTATAGCACAGAAAGGTACCACATTTCTGTTCACAACCCAATTGCCTCTTGAAAACTCGTGATACAACTCTTGATTAGTTTCTGAGAGAGTTTGCATTTCTGCCAAATAAAGTGGAATCATGCGAGCATAATGATGTTTATCATGGGTCTGATCATGATCTGATAAGGAAAGAGGGTTCAAATAAGCCCCATCTAGTTTAGAATAGTCCGAGATTTTTTGGTTGTGAAACTAGACGTGCCTAATATGATTCCGTGGGGGGGGGGGGCGACCCCGACTGACTATATGACAGGATTGATAACAAGGCACCTCTATTCAATGAAAAAAAACATCTTTAGCTGGATGAATTTTCATTCATAAGCTCTCATCTTATACATTGAGAAAGGAGCTCTTAATAGCTCCGAAACACGTGTCAGCAATTTGAATTCAGATTTTTATGTTTTATAATGCTATTATTTAGTGGATTTAAGCATTTTAAGCTTTTAAAACTGGTTATAAACCAAGAAATAATGAAGATATAATTATTTTAGTGACGCAACTTTGGCCCCCCTCACGCCCCCCTGCACTATTTTTGGGGGTGGCAACATCCGAATTCGTATTCCTGGTGACAATACCTTTCAGAAAAACCAACTGTCATAATTGTATCACAAAAAGGGCACGAAAATTAAAATTTGACCAGTTGCTCCTCCACTAATTACGATTATTTCATGATTATTTCAGATAAGCTTTCATTAAAAATTCTTTTTTTTTAAAGAAATGATTTAAATTTTCATATAAATGATTATTGATGTTTGAAACCTTTTATTATAATACTAGCGGTGCCCGCACGGCTTTGCCCGTGGTATAAAACTAAAACGTCATTTGGTAATAAATTGATATAGCAGAAATAATACTCAATTTTAGTTATAATTCAACTATAATTCCTTAAAACTATGATATAAAAATAAGAAAAAAAAGAAAATCCGAACAATTTTGTTATTTACAGAAACCAACGGTAATCTTAACAAATTTTAAAAGAAGAGAGAAGTTTTCTTTTTCTAGCTTTAAAAACAAAATAACACATTTTCCGAAATGAAACATTGTAGAAAGAACGTTGCAATGAAGCAATTTATACGATATTTTTATAATTTATCGAGTTTTAATTCCTTAAAACCTGAAAAAAGAAAAGCAGGCGATTTTTTTCACAACAGTTAAAATAAAGTCTGACTTTGAAGAGATCGCACTTGACTTCTCTTTTTATCAGAATTGTCTATTTTCATAAAGGAGTGATACGCAGATAAAAATTGAAGAATGGGATTCGAAATTCGTATTGGTTCTAGAGCTTGAAGATGTCACCTTGCTCATCTTCAATGCGTCATAAAATTAAAGAAATTAGCCAAAGAGATAAAACATTTAAATTTTGCACGGTCAAGGCAGATGTCTCATTGGACAGATCATAGTCTACGTAAGTGGGTGGGTCTTTGTTTCACCTATACCTGCACCATTGGTGAAGGACTGCAATGAATCCGATAATTAATTTGAATTGAAAATTTGCGAAATTAGAGTTGCAATAAAGAATATACTGCTTGTCATTTTTACTTTTGTCGCCAATTAAATGCAATTACTGCTGCAAATTACAGTCCAACAATAAATAATCACATTGCAAAAATATATTTGGAGCACTTTTTCTTTTAAACTCAACTGATCCTAAAAATTTTAAGTATTAGTCATAGAAATTTCAAAAAACATCGGCAAACAATAAACAGCGGCAAACATCAACCAGCAAACGATAAATTAAAAGCTAAATTCGTTCACTCAAGCCATTTACTGCAATTTATATTGAAATAAATTAATAATGAAGTAAAATATGTTTTGCAGACGATAAATTTAGAATGGTTTACTATCATGTTGTCTCTTTTTTGACCTCATTTGGTTAAAGAATTATTCCCTCTTCTATACAACTTGTCAGATCGCCAAAATGTCTCTAAACTCACAAAAATGGTACGCGTCAGTTTCTTCCTTCTCTACTACCTATTTTAAGGAAAGGACTCGATTTCTCATTTGATTGACAGGTGCCATCTTATCACGGTTTTTATTATATTTCATTTGACTAATTTTAATAAGGCTTGGAGCTTGGATTGCTGCAAAACAAATACATTTTAAAAATTATTAAGGGAAAAAGAACGAAACAAATAAGTAACCATGGTAACAACATGAAATGTTGATTTCCGTTGATAAAATAATTCATTCCATCTTTATTTTCAAACAAATTTTATTCTCGAGCTTAACCATTTTAGAATCGTTTGGCTTGCTTTGCTGAAGGTAAGCCTTGAATTTCCGGGATTCTAAAAACAATTATTACAGCTCTTCTAAAGCTCGTAGAAACTTCAAACTGACATCATTTTTAGCAGAAAATTTCAAGCTTTCGAATGACATAAGACTTGAAAATGTGTATGAAATATTTCTTCCCTATTTTATCGAATTTTTGCTGAGAATTAGAATAGAAAAAGAACGAAATAGAATTTTCGAAAAAACGCTTCGTAGTGCATAACCCCATGCTACAAACTAATTTGTGCCGAATTTCATGAAAATCGACCGAACAGTTTAGCGCTACGCGCTTAATAGACAGACAGAAAGAAGGAGGGAAAGACAGACAGGCCCACTTTCAGCTTTATTATTAGTAGAGATGTAATACTTTTTTAAGAAATCCTTTAAAGCCTAAATTATTTTCAAAGGTTGTAAAAGTTTCCAAAGAACTATATCTTCAATTCTCATCTAGCTCAAATTTAGTTTTAGCATTAACGCATCAACTTTATTAACAATCACCTTTATACTGTTATTATTTTTTCCCCTACGGCTGAAAGCGTTTGTCTCACTTAATAATAAAAGCTAATAAAAAATAAAGCCAATTTTGTTTCAGCTACTGTAAATAGTGAGTTAATATTATCTTACTGGCATGCGTTTCCAAAGAACAAATGAATGAGCTCTAACAGAGGCAGGGCCGTATTTAAGGGATTGGATTTTAGGGTTCAAACTCCCTCCGAAATTTTTCAATAGCATTACGAAAAGTACTTTTTAATGCCCATTTTTGCTGATAATATTACAATATTATTACCATTTTATTTTTAATTTTCTTATTTATTTTTCAATTTCATTTCAAAAATGAAATTACCATTATTGAATGATAGTACAAATTATAATTGATTTATCAGCAGTATTTATCTTTATTGCAGTTTTTGCAAACATAATTTCATACACAACAATACACCTTTTTAACTGGGGCGAAGCTGCTTTGTACACATCAGAATTTTTTCCTTCATTGGAAAGATTATTTTATTTTTCATTTTAATGCCCCTTAAGCATCTACTGTGGCAAAAGCAATAGAATATAGAACATGAAATCAACTTGTATTTATCATATAGATTTCACGAGAAATTAGTTGGGAAAATCCTCCCCGAATTAATAGTCTAGTTACTGCCCTGAATAAAGGCCTATCCAAACATCGTAGAAAAAAATTCTAAAGTAGCAATTCCCCCGAAATCTACCTTTTAGGTAAAAACTCCCTTAACATCCTATTCTCATCACGTCCGATTTCCAATCGATACAGGCAATTTGCCGCGTAACAAGAGTATCGAGTTCATGACGCCGCGCACGGAACGAATTTCGGTTTCTTTTTTGCTGTTAAATCTCTGTAAAATGTGCTTTGCTTTTCTTTAAACTACATTTTACTTTCCGATTAAGGAACAAAATCTTCTGAAGCAAAAATTGACTTTGTTCAAACTGAGAAATCATAGCTCAAAGAATGGTATTTAGTTTGTTGAACAGAGCAATATTATACTGTCGTGCCAAACGCAAAAGTGGTATCTACAGCCGAGCTCAAACTGAGACATTACTCTTTAAAATTTTGCGCCACGATGTGATTGATTCAGATGATGATACTTTTTCAGATTTTCCTCAAAAACATTTCCCGCTCTCAAATCACCATAAAACTTTGTATGTACGTAAAATATGTCACAAAGAGCAACCTGGTAGCGATAACTCAATTTTGATAAAAAGTGCAGATACGACTTTTGTGTTTAACCCATTAATGTCCAAGTTTTTTTTTAACAATTTTTTTCAATGTTTATCTGCTTAAAACTCTTACTTGGAATGGTTAACATACATTTTAGGCTTAAAATAGTTCGTCGTTGCCATATTTATTAAGTTATTTAACCTCCTGTTTATGGGATATTTTGCAGATAAGTGAACAAAATACGACCTTACTTGACTTTACTTTTGCAAAGTAACATTATAGAAGGCACAGATCTGTGATCAATTTTAAGCAAATCATTTTAAAATAGTTTAATTTTGCGAAAAATAAGTTCGCAAAGAAACATTTACTTTCTGCGACTACCCGTGCTGGATCGTTGCTTGACTGATTTGTCTGAAAATAGCTGTCAATAAATAAACTCTGATGTCCAAATAGTGGCCCTAACTGGTTTTCTCAAAAAGAAGAACTATTTAACTTGTGAAAAACAGCTTTAGTAAAATGATATACCCATTACAGGTTTTTGTATGCAGTAACAAACAAGCGTCCCGTTTTCAGACTACTGGGCATAAATGGGTTAACACAGCAGTATACTGCTTTGCACAACATTGAACCTGTTACAGATATTCTGAAAAGCAAAGCATTAAGGAGTAAAATGGCAGTGAAATTGGTGAATGAGTTATTTGGAATTCAAGGCAAACACTATTTATGTGCTTCGAAGCCATATTGAACGTACGTAAAGATGATGCGATGGGAGGTCACAGGAGGTTACCAAGACTTCCTAAAATAGTTCTTACTGGGCTTTGTCAGCCGATTCAGCAAAGATGGAAAGAGTACTGAAATACTGAATTTAAGACCTCATATTTCTATAATTGGGGCATGAGGCCAAATAATTTATGCATCCGGAAACTTGTTTTACTACACTTTCAGGTGATTTTTTTTTAACGTAAACAAAACTATAAAAAAAACGAAAAATAATAATTTGAATTTGGACATCTTGAATTTAAATTATGTTTTTCGCAATCACGAACTGCAATAGTACCCTACTCGTTCTTTTTGTAAATGACGTCAAAATATATATTTCTTGTTTACAAAAATAATATTTTAACAACATCCTTTATTTTCAAAGTCATTATTTTAATTGCAGCATCATTTAGTTTTTAATCACAATTATGAAGAATATTATTAAAATCAAAACGCTACGAATCAAAAAAGTTGCAGAAAGAAAAAAAAAATGTTGCAATTAGCGTGAATCTACGAGGGCTGTCTGAAAAGTTTCCGACCTAACATAGATAAAATATTTTTATCGTCCAAACTGGCTGTTACTTTTTGATATAGTCTCCTTGTAAGTCCACACACGTCATCCAGTAATGCTCCCATCCTTTTAACCCATCTAAAAGTAGTGATGAAAATGTGTCCTCAAAAAAGCTGTTGACAAAGTTTGACCTCCTCACTTGAAGAAAACCTTTGTCCTCCAAGTGCTTCTTTCAACTTCGGGACCAAGAATGGGTCGCTTGGGGCCAGGTCTGGTGAGTAGGGTGGGTGTTCAACGACTTCGAGCCTTAACTCGTGAATTTTGGCCATTGAAACCACTGAGGTGTGAGCAGGAGCATTTTCTTGATGAAAAATAACTTTTTTCTTTTTCAAATGCGGTCTGTTTCCTTGTATTTCCTTCTTCAATTTGTCAAGGAGAGTAGAATAGTATGCTCTTGTTATGGCTTTTACCATTTTAAGGTAGTCAATGAGTATCACTCCATGGCTATCCCAGAAAACGGTCGTCATCACTTTTCCTGCAGAAGGAACTGTTTTGGCCTTTTTTGGAACTGTTCTCCCTTTGCAGTCCGTTATTTTGACTGCATTTTTGTTTCTGGAGTGTACTGATGAATCCAGGTTTCATCTACAGTGATAAGTCGTCAGAAAAACTCTGGTTCATTGTGCCAGAAATGCGCTGCAAATGTTCATTCGGACACGTTTCTGGTCAAATTGAGCAAACGCGGCAGTCAAAGTGCAGCCAGCTTCCGCGTGCTTAATTTCTCATTTAAAATGTGGCATGCGCATTCCTTAGAGATATTCATAGTTTCTTCTATCTATCTGACCTTCAATCTGCGTCATCCAGCACCATTTGATGAGCTTTAGCAATGTGTTCATCAGTGGTAGCAGTTTTGGGTCGACCTGAGCGTTCATCAACACTCTAGCTGATACGGCCACGTTTAAATTCCGCTAACCAAAACTTGTTGGTTGTAGACGATGGTGCAGAGTCCCCATATACAGAGTCCAACTCCTTTTTAATTTGTGCAGGCCTATTTCCTTTTTAAAACAAATATCGAATCAGAGCTTGATATTCGATTTTTTACATTTTCAAAAAAACTGTTGTAGCAACTCACTAGTATGGCTGTCACGCACACAATTTCAACTAAAAATAGCCAAAACTACGGTTCCAAGTTTCCAAAAGACTCCTTAATAAGAACATCTTTCTTTGTAAGAATGAAGGCTTTCACGGCCGGAGTAAATACTAGTTACGGATTCCGGGCTGTTGTGCCGTGGTCTGGATGACTTTAATCCATACGTTTCAATCGCAACTGCGGCGATCATCTTCAGTGTAAGAATGAAGGCTTTCACGGCCGGAGTAATGACACTGCAGCAGTTCGAAATTTCGCATCAGTCGCCAAATAAATCAACGACACCCACTGAAGATGATCGCCGCAGTTGCGATTGAAACGTATGGATTAAAGTCATCCAGACCACGGCACAACAGCCCGGAATCCGTAACTAGTAACATCTTTCTTTGTTTCATAAGTTTTTCCCTTTTCATATCGAGGTCGGAAACTTTTCAGACAGCCCTCGTATGTATCTACCGAATGAAATATGCATTAAAAAAAATCAAGCATTTATGCTGAGTCCACTAATCCAATACCGAAATGGAGAAAATGAGAAAAAATATCAAAAGAGTAAATTGTCAAATCAATAAGTTGACTGAACGAAAGATAGGCTGAACCATGATGTTGGGGATATGAGGATAATTTTTTATCCTTCCGGTCGCGAATTGTTAGATTACGCTATTGCAGTGCCGTAAGGAAATCAAACTTTACGGCTGGATGCCTCGAAAGGTCGTAATCAGCCTGAGTTTTATGTTTGATTTAAATTCGATATCCTGATTTATTGAAAAAACATCCATACGTTAGGGGAGGAGAGCGTGAGGCTTTAGAAAAAAGTTACGTGCAATGAAAAATGAAAGCTGACTAGACTGAATTTGTAGTAAATGTTTTATTTAGGCTGTTAGGCATATAAAGTCTGTTAATGTTTGTTCTTTTGTCATAAAAGCAGGTAGCATTAATTTTTTCGCCAAAGTGAATTAGGGAATAAATATAGGGCAGACCGACCAGTGGAATGAACACTTAAGCGAATTTTCAATTTCGAAATTCATAGCGTCGTTAAAATTGGTAGTATTTGCCACATGACAGTAAAAACACTTCAGATGATTTGCGTAATTATGTTTTTAAAAAAAGTGTGTGGAGAGCTTGCATGGTTCTGCATCAGTTTTTATGGAGGTTAAAACGAAAAAAAAAAAAAGGCCACACCCAGTGAATGAACACCCCTACCAGTTAGGTGAGGATACAAGAGAAGGCCCAGGTAGCACAAATAACCTTTAAGAGTTTTTAAGCGGTTGTTACAACCATTTTATAACCTTTAAAAAACGAAGTGTGCTACTTGGGGGGGGGGGGGCGATCACCCCTTCCCTTGAGGGACTCTTCTCCAGCAGTTTTCGACTTTGAAGTTCAAAAAAGGCAATTTAAGATGATCTTCGATGATGAAGTGGTTGGGATTCGGGCTCTGCTCTAGATTTTTTTTTTTTTTTAATTGAAGACCGAAGCATTTGTAATAAATGTGTGTTAACCAGGATATGTAGTGAAATAAAAAGGCTCAAGTGCGGAAAAAACAATCGCTTCTTCCTTGGAACATCTGTGGATCCATCCTTGCTACCAGAGGACAAATATAACAGTTTCTTGACATTTTCCTTTTGTAAATGTGTAGAAAAAAGTTACTTCTGCCGATTCACGTGAAAAATATTTTAAAACCTGTTTTTATGGTTCCTTATTTACTTTTAAAACCTTATTTAGTGTTCATTCACAAGTCTGTACTACTCTGCTTTCCGTTTATGGATATATATGCTTTGTGTCTAAATATGCTTTTAGTCACGGAATCATACTCATGGTTACCAAAAGACTGTTGAAAATTTAGAAGAGAAATAATTTTTTTTGATTTTATCTTTCATCTATAGTAATTTTACTAAATTTGTCATTTATTTGATTAATTTTCATTAAAAACTATCTTTTTGGAAGCTTTATTAGTTGCAATACTAGTTAATTTTTTTTCTTAATATAACGGTAAGCTTACATAGGAGGCTGCCAAAAAATGATATTAATATTTTAGAACGTGGGCGTTCCTTAAATTATGACAGTTTATGCCAAGAGGGGAGAAAGGAAGGATATTAAGAAATGTGACATCACACATTTTGGTTGAAATCAAACTTTCCAGCACACTTTTATTAGCTTTACCTACATTTAACTAAATTTGTAGCTAAATCTTTCAACTCAATTTTCACCCACTTCCGCTAATCGTATTTATATAAACCGGACAGACAAAATTGACTAATGACATCTATTTCAAAGTTTTTGATACGTGTTAGGCCATAAGAAGAACTTTAAGTACTATCGGCCCCGCTTAAACGAATACTGTCGGTTCCAAGAAATATTATTCGATTAAACGAGGTATTCGATTAAGCGGGGATCTTTAACATTACGTCTATGGCATCGGTTCCGAGATATTTTATTCGTATAAGCGGGGTATTCGTTTATCCGTTACCCGATTAAGCGGGGACGACAGTAATTGTATTTATTTTACACACTGCAAAAAATAAACCGTTGTTTTTACAGTATAATACTTTTAGCAGAGGTTCTAGTTTAAAACTGAAATGCACAGTAATAAGCTATAAAACTAGCAATTCTATAGTTTATCACTGTAAAACTAACAATTTTAGTTTATAACTGTAAAGCAGAGCTTTTACAGTTTGTTATCACAATTTTACAGTTTATTCCCACAAAATTAGCTGTATTATACAGTAAAAACAACAGTATAATACTAGCGAGTGTTTCCAGTTTAAAACTGTAAAATGCATAGTAATAAACTGTAATTAGCAATTTTATAGTTTATTACTGTAAATCAGCAATTTTAGTTTATTAGTGTAAAATTAGCAGTTTTACAGTTTATTACTCTAAAATTAGAAATTTTTAGTTTGTTACTATAATATTAGCTGTATTTTACTGTAAAAACAACATCTAATTTTTTTAATGCATGTCTCTCTTTTTGGGAGAAAAAAAAAACATTTCCCCCCCCTTTTTTTGTATTGAGCGCTAGGTAATGGTATATAGGGGAATGTGGGGCAAAGTGAAATAGTTAAGTTTACTGACCTATTTCAAACTGAACAAATTGGAAATTTGTTCTGAAAATTACTGTACATTTAGAAGGAATAATGTATTTAATAATACATTTATCGTTGAAAGGTTATTTTTTATTTTTGGCAGTTATTTTGCACCTTCAAAAAAAGGTGAAAATTTTTCACCTCAAAAAACCATGGAGCAAAGTGAAAAATACAATATTTTCGTAATGAAACACTTTCTATTCGATGAGTTACAATAATTATCATCAAGTGAATGCGTAAATAAACGAAAAAACAAATTATTACTGAAAAAAATAAACGAATAAATAAATGAATGAATTAATGTATGAGAAAAAGAAAATAGTGAATAAAATTGAGAATGAATAACAAAATAACTAAATGAATGAATAAATAAGTAAATAAATAAGTAAAAGAATGTGGAATAAATTAAGGAATGAAGAAAAATGTAAATAATTTTGTTAGCAAATGCATAAGTAAACGAAATGACATATTTCATTTTGCACTATCCACTTTGCCCCGCGTACACGGCAAAATTACATTAATCATTTAAAATCAAAACATGCCAAATATAAACTAAATAAGGAATGCATTAGACATTAGTAGATCTCAAATAATAGATAAAATGATAATTACGAAAAAAAATTTATTTTATAGTAACAAGAAATATTTTTTAAAAATTATGAATATTACAATAAAGGTATCAAATTTTGAAAATGACTTGTATAATTTTTTTCGTTGATCTTTGGAGCTACAGGGAACTCTCATTTATGCGCCTGCCCAAGGGACTGACAGAAAAAGGAGCACAAGTGAGAGAGACGCATAAGTGAACAAGCCTATTTAAAAAATATAAAGGCAACATAAGTTGTAATGAGAATATGAATAAGAACGTTTCTATGGAAAAGGGTTAGATTGCTACGGTTTGACAATAACTGTAACGTAACTACAGTAATAAGGAGAAAAATAAACATTATAGCATACCTAATCACAAACCGTTCCCTTTAAAACGATGCGTAATAGATAATTGTCCCTCTCCGAACTCTAGCTCATGCGGAAAAAATTCCGTATGTGAGCAGCAAAAAGGCGAACGATTTAAAGAGGTAAGTGAAGAAACATGCTTATTTTTTAAAGAAAATAACTTTTTCACATTTTACGAAAAATTTGGTGCATAAGTAAAATATTTACCCTTTGATCAATGCATAAACGAATGAAATTATCATTATTTTACTATGGAATGTGCTGGGACCATTGAAAATCATCGTATAAGTGAAAAAGGCGCATAAATGAGGAAGTGTGTAAGTGAGAGTTCACTGTATTTATTTTTTGACAGGAATCAACATAATGTATAGGTAAATAAAATAATGCTAGATAGGTGGCACTGCAAACTGTGAAAATATTTTGTCATTTCACTTTGCCCCGCTATTTCATTTTGCCCCACATTCCCCTATACAGTATGGATATAAACGACAAAATGAGAAAAGTCTTCACTCTCTTCTAATAAAATTTACATCTATTGCTTCTTAAAGCAGGATTTCTAATATCGCAAGAAACAATGAGTAGTTTGAAAATTATCTTCATTAAATATGAGTACAGTAAACTCTCGATTTTCCGCTAGAGGATTATCAGCGGTGTGGATTATCCGCGAGGATCTCGGGATAGAAACAAACACTATTAACAGATTTTTTTTCCGAAAAAAGCACGAATTTAAATTTTGTTTTTTTCTTAACATTTCTTACCCAAGAGTGCGGTGTACTTCATCCAATAAATTATTTTACCTGGGCGTTATCGTAAGTACCACTTCTTTATAGATTTTATATGCTTGAGAACCTCAAATACGAATAATTTTTTATGCTGTACCTATCGTCACTGTTTGTACATATCACGTCTTAAGTGTCATGCAATTATTTTTAAGTAAGAGACTTTTTTTATCTTCTTTACCTCTTATTTTATGCTTTTTAGGGATTATCCGTGATACCCGTGCCACCCAATTCCACGAATAATCGGGAGTATACTGTACAAGTTAAATTATTTTATTAGCTTTGATTTTAAACATTAACTCCAACGTATTCATGAAGAACGTTTTCAATGGCTGTAGTATTCACCTTTCATCTCCTGTTTCAGAGGTGCCACAAAATCCATATGATGCGTTTTGTGAAAATAGTTCTAGCCTTTTTAAGAACGTATTAAATTTGACAGCTGTGCAGAGAACGCAGTTAACTTGGCGTTACACGGAGTCACGAAATCTGAAATAAAGTCACTGCAAATTGCAAGTTGTAAAACTAAAAACCCACTTCCCGTTAGATGTTCCGACAATCGTTTCTTTGCAAAATTTGGCTAATGACCCTAACAGTAGACTTAACGAGAAATCAATTCAAAGTAAAACGGAATAGTAATTACGACATGCATTTTAAAATTGGGTTTTTCCCCGAGCTTTTAAAAATGAAATACCGAGGTTTAAGATTTCGAAATGTCGTTATTATAGCTTTTTTTTCGATGCAAACGTGGAATGACTTTTAGATTAGCATGGTATATTACAAAGTAATTTGCGGTTAACACTTCATTAAGCTTGAGGTATAATGGAAATTTTATAGTTGTCCTTGATGATGGAAAATGATAACAGGGAAATGGTAGATTTGAATTGCATTTAGTAAAATACCTAAATGTTTGAACCATGTAAATTAATTATCCTCTTATCTTTTATAATGTGTTGCTGATATTTCTTTTTGATTTTACTGAAAAGTTACTCCCTTTGAAAAAAAAGGGGTTTTTTTTATTAAGGACGAGACGTCTTTGGTGACCAGTTAGTCATCTCATGCCTTCGGTTATTTCAATTACATCACTTTGGCTTCCTTAAAACTAAACAAAGAACAAAATTTAATGAAATACTAGCTGCCAGGGCAGCTAGATTAGCTTCCTGCGGCATGCTGATGCATAACGTCTCCCCTCTCTAACTTTTATCTCATTCTGAAGTTTTATTTGATATAATTTAATGTTCATTCGATTTCAAGACATACCACGCACGTGGCCCGGCGTTGCACGGGCACTTCGTGCCCTGAAAGTAGTGAGAAAAAAATTTAAAGAAACTACTCCCCGCCAAGGCGGCTCGCTTACAGGCGCTTCACGCCTTTACTTTTTTCCTATATAAAAAAAATCATTCGAATTATTGAGATGCTTCACGCCTTCAAGATGGTGAGGAAAGTTTCAGTAAGTTCAGGTCGCTCAAAGAAAAAAAGCAGACATAGATACTCAGTTTTTAATATAAGTAGATGGCTCTTCAACAAATAAATGTTTCAAAATATTACCAGTAGCTAGCGATAAATATTCTACGTAAGTGGTCCGCTTATGAGTTTCGTGTTTGATTTAGTTAAGCCTTCATTCAAAATTCTCATTATCATTGTTATCACCGTTTCATAGCAACGACGGTTTGCAAGAATGGATTTCATATTTAATCATTTATTAGGCTTAATCGCTTTAAACTTGACTACTTATTAATTGATATCTTCGCTAATTAAAATCGTATAATTATATCAATTGAAACTAAAGAAGCTTGAAAAATTACCTATCCATCGGTATCTGGTTCGACTTTCAGTTCATTGGCGTTCAGGAGAAAGAAGCGTGACATAGAAAGATAGAAAGATAGTTAGAAAGAAAGATAGTTAGAAAGAAAGATAGTGAGAAAGATACTCAGTTTTTAATATAAGTAGATAAAGGAACTTGTATGTAAGGTAAAAACTCATAGAGAAAAATAATCTAGGAAAACTATTTTGTGAAATTCATGAAGCTTGTGAAGGAAACTGAGGAATTATATGCGTTTTGACTTAATGTATGATCGGTAATCTACGAAAAATGAGTCGAATTCAATAGTTTATTGCAGAACACCCCTTATGTTCCGAGCAAATAGTTTTGCAAGATTTCCTGATTGCACAAGCTATAGGTTTGTCTAGACATCGTAAACAGTCAGAAAAACAATAAACACAGACGGACACTCTACTTTGCGTAAAAAATGTTTACTATCTTAACGACTGTTTAAAGCTCCTATGACTATATAGAGAAAAACATACCTGAAGTAAAGTTTACAAATACCTTTGTGCTATTGATGTAGAGAAAAATACAACGTTAAGGGGCACAAATAAGCAGGGATACTGCAGACACGTGTTTCGGCGTTACAGGAAACGCCTTTTTTAATGCAAAAAAATTTTGAGCGTATGGATGCACAGACATTCGACAAAAGCAGCCTTTTGTCGGGTGTATTTGCCTTTTGTCGGATTCCTTGTAACGCCGAAACACGTGCCTGCAGTACACGTGCATGAAGTAGTCAAAACAATTGTGTTGAAAACAATTTAAGTTGACTTAAAAAAGAACACAAAATGCAACGTAGACAATCTTTGCAAAATACACCGCCTGCACGGCCAGATACTGCAGTTTCGTCCTCATTAGGAATAATCAGTCTGGCTTAGACAGTAACCGAACTGGTGGTGGAAATCCTCTTCTAGAAGCTAAAAGTGCCAAACAAACTGGTAGCTAAAGTAAAAATAGCAAACATTAAGATTGGGTGTTATGGTCGAGATGGCAGTATATTTCATGCAGTTCTGCCTTGGCCAAGTCTTAGGGGCGGTAACCTACTACTTAAAAACAAGCTTGTTGTATGCACAATCTTCCAAGAAAAGCAAGGTAAGTGATCGTCGAAAGTAAGAACAACCTATGGCTCAAAGGTCTAATATCTCGCTCATTTATAATTCAATTCACTGACTGACGACTATGGTCTTATTGGCCTTAGTTGACCCACATGGTCTTATCTGGCATACCCACCATATAGAGGAATGAAAAGCCTCGAATTATTAAAACATACTTAATACGTCTACATATATATATTAACGAATTGTGATGTCTCAAGGCGATCTTTTTTTCACATCTTAATTTAAGAAACACATTGACAACCAAACATGATTCATCAAACTATGCTTTTTGAACATGGAAAATAAAACAGCATTTCTTACGGATGTGTGACTTCCCAAACAATTATCTCTCTTCAATTACAACAACAGAGATATCCTCTCTAATCCCACATGTGTGATCATCGGAATGTATCGATGCTCGATCATCCGAATCGGAATCGAGCTGCATTAAACTGTGATGGATTAATATTTCGGGAATTCCACCAAGACCAATCCGTGGCGTTGAGCGGTCACGACTCATGTGCTTCCACTATTAGATGATCCGTAACGAAAGTTGCTTTTCTAAAACTTCGCTGATAGTGTTCTTTGTAGTTAAAGAGCGATTAGTCTGGGATTATTGAGCCTTTAATAATTATTGAGCGGCTGGGATATAAAAATAAACTGGCTTCTTTGGCGGCAGTGGCAAATTTACACATTTGTGAGCCCATCGCTATATGCAGTGTAATAAAGAAAATTCATTATATAAAAAAACTACTTTGCTCCAGTGGTGCACCCAGGATTGTTTCCTGGGAGGGGCTAAGTGGCCCTCCTTCGGAAAGTTTTCGAATTTGAAGTCCTAAAGAAAAACTGCATTCGTTTTTTGTGAAATTAAAAAGGGGTTGGGGGCTATGTCTTGGCAAATTTCCAAAAATCAAGTCCAAAAAAAGCATTTCAAGGAGTTTGGTTCAGTCAGAGAAGTCCATCTTGATGCTTCTGGGAGGGGCTTAAGACCCTTAGCTCCCCCCATGGGTGTGCCATTGCTTTACTTGATTCATCTTTGTTTTGATGCGTACCTTAAAACCTTAAAGGTTTTTCTTTTTGACAGCGTTGATACACTTCTATATGAGCACTTTCCGTAGTTCAGAGAAGATTTAGACGATTTTCAATTTCACGTCAGGCACTGGACTACTCAGAATTTGCACTTTGGGGGGTGTGGGGTAGTACATTTTTATTTGGATACAAGCTATGATATTGGAACTGGCAAAATGCGTTACAAGCAAGAGTTGGAGGGGCGGGGTGGGGGAGGCCTCAAAACTATCTCTTGTGGAACACAATTGGCAATTATTCTTTCAAGATATAATTTGTAGTTTTTGATGTTTGCACCACCTACTTGCCTTTATCTAATTTTGTACTCTTGGAGGAAAAGATTTGATGAGATAAGGGATCAAAATATAAAAAAGATTTATGTTTATACATCTTAAAGATTTTTCTTTTCAGTGCAAGACTTTATAACAACCTATATATTTGAGGGAATATATATTAAATAGACAAAATTAGAGATGGAACGAAGCGGCATTTGGCCGAAGCGCCGAATACCGAAGCTTCGGTCAACTAATGGCCGAAGCTTCGGCCGAAGCTTCGGCTGGCGCACATATTGAAGTTTTTGGATTAAATGCATAATAAATGCGTAGAGTTTTATACTTTTCTCCATAAGTTTTAATATTGTTAGCGTTACACAATATTTTCAACTTACTGTGGCATTCTTATTAATTAAAGTTAATTTTTATTTTGGTTGTTTTTATTTTAATGTTCTTAGTATTACACAACATTTTCAGCTTACTGAGTCATTCTTAAATTAATTTCACTAATTAAAAGTTTTCTTGTTTTGCTTTGTACTGCTAGTACAAGAAAAGACGACATTACCATTTTTGTATTGCAAATTAGTAGTAGGAAGCTCTACTTGGAACATGAAAAGCTCAGTCTGCAATTCAGTTGATGTTTTGTAATAAAGAAACTGATATGAACATGTATTATGCCATATAACTACCCAATCTACTACTATTTATACTGTGTTATATATTTATCTTAATATTCTTAATGCAAAATGCTTCAGTTTTTGGTGAATTCGAAAAAATAGTAGGGTAAAAGCACCAGTAGTTGGCTATTTAAGAGATCTTTTGTTGATCTTGGCTAACCTAGAACTTTCAGCTATCAATACAGTAACAAAAACAAGGTAAAACTTTACAAGGATGAACATTTCTGATAGTGAATCATCTACTTGTTTCAGAAATTTAAAAAAAAAAAAAAAATATGTTAAAATCCAAGCTGTTGTCAACACTAGTAAATGTTCCAGTAGTCGGCCACAGAATCATCTTACCTGAAAAATAAGCAGAATCGCAATCTTGGATGACGGGCACACCATTCAAAATGAAATGACTCATTACTAATTCAAGAAAAAGTACCCAAAACTTAACTGCCACTGATTGATGATTGAGGATAAGTACATGAATGTGTGAATGCGTCACATCTGATTTTGAATTAAAAATGTACTACTATTTATGAGGAGTTTTATGTCATTGTGGCCGACTACTGGAACTGGAGCACTTACCCTATCATGCACTCTTTTTTACTTGTCTTTCATTCACTGCATAAATTTCAGGCCGAAGCGGCCGAATCACAACTCATGCTTCGGCCAGACCGAAGCTTCGGTAATTTGGGCAAATTGGCCGAAGCTTCGGCCCGGCCGAAGCTTCGTTCCATCTCTAGACAAAATATATTGTAAGGTTTATTTTTAAAAATATTTTTGTAACTCGTAATCTGAATTTATAAAGACATCACGCAGAATACGTACATTCATGCTAGTTCAGTTTTGTGAAAAGTCTCTTTTACACAATCATACATTTAAAAAGTCTTGTCGAAATGCACCAACAACATTTTTCTTGACATCATTAAGAGTTACAGCTATGAAAAATTACTTTGTATAAAAATATACTGCTGTTGTCCCCCGACACCCTCACTCGAAGTATTGTTCTGTTTACAGCCGGGATGAAGCGGCGCAGATATAAGATACAAGACACAATAGTTGACAAATTAGCAATAATACCAAATAAACTAGTGTCTTGGTTTTAGAACAATAATCATAATCTTCGTTCTTAGACAAAACGTCGTGAAAACAAAATAAAGTAATTACTGTGTGTGATTTGAACTCCGCAGAGGGGTACAAATCTTTTAGCGTGAGTAATTATTTGGTGAATTTTGAAAAAAAAAATCCATGATGAATGTCACTGCTCTAAGTGTGGAAACTTTAAATAATTATGTAGCGAGTACCTTTAATGCATGAGCAAATGTTGTTCGACTGATCTCAATCTGCATTTTATCTGCAATATTTTTTCTGCATTTGAGCAGCTTTTTTCTTCTTTGTTGAAAAACGGAAGGGGGTTTATAATTTCATGATTGTATTTGTGTGCCTGTCCGTGGCATCGTAGCTCCAAACCCCTTGATATACAGTCCGATCCTCCGTTTGAAGGGGCAAGTAAACAAAGGTGATATGTCACAACTTTTTTAATTTCTAGCAAAAGCTGTCAAAGAAAAATGTTGCGTTGTTTTTTTTTTTTTTTTTTTTGATGGATTTTTCTCAACGGGTAAAACGGGGCCATATTCTAAGTTACCAACCATTTCTCTGCCTAAGGTAAGGGGACATGATACTGATGGACTTATCACCTTCATCCATGGTAAAAAGTAAGTTTCAAAAATTGTCACATATCACCTTTATCCACTTGCTCCTTCATTTATTTTCTGGGTCACTGTAGACTTTGACGAGCTTGACTCATCACTTTATAGAGTAGCCGCCATTATGCGGTCGAATATGTTTTATTGTTATGAAGCTGGGGCTACCAGAAATCCAAAATTGCTGATGCTTTGTCTGGCTTTACACCAAAGTTTATCCAGTTATGATGTCATATGAGACCTCGCTTCATTTTAGCAGTCGAACATTTTAAAGATATAATTTAAAAAGAGCTATTGGCAAAATGAAAATGTTTTCTGGCCTCTGTTTTGATTATTATTATTATAATTATTACTATTATTATATTATTTTTTATTGTTATTATTACTATTATTATATTATTTTTTATTATTATTATTATTATTATTTTTATTATTAATATTATTACTATTATTATTATTGTTATTATTATTGGTATTGCTATTATTATTATTATTATTATTACTATTGTTATTTTTATTATTATAACTATTATTATTATTTTATTATTATAACTATTATTATTTTTTTATTATTGTTATTATTATTGTCACCATTATTATTACTATTATTATTATTATTACTATTATTATTATTATTATTATTATTGTTATTGTTATTGCGGTTATTATTATTGTTATTATTATTGTTATCATTATTACTATTATTATTATTGTTATTATTATTGTTATTGCTATTATTGTTATTGCTATTATTATTATTATTATTATTATTGTTATTATTAGTATTACTATTATTATTATTATTATTATTATTACTACTATTCTACCAATATCAGTCACTAAAAGTAGTACTTTTGGCTGAAGAAAACATCCCCATTCTTGGATTGTAATTTTCTTTCTTCCTCCGATTTTTCTCATGTCATTCAGAAAACATTTGACGTACTTAAATTTATTTACGAAAACAAATGAAAAGTTTGCACTAATAAAACATGCCCGTAGTGATGATAGCAACAGCCCTCGGTCTATTATTATCTTTCTTTTCCGTGTTTTTCCATGTTAGCTAGAAAAAACTTGGATGTACATAAATTTTATAAGTGTTCTGAAAAGCAAGATTCACCTTAATCTGAGAGGCAGCCCTCGGAAAAAAAAGTTTAGACACAACTGATGTTAACTGTGAGTCATTTGAGCCTGGGTTTTATAAAAATCCAAATTAATATTAATTTTTGGGGTTCGGCTTTTTTTTTTAATGAATAATTTTCTTTGCCTCCATAACTTGAATACTTAAAAATTGCATGTGCTTCATTATCGTATGTGATGACTAAAGTTCGCTTTAAATACCCCTGTGCTTTAAAACTAAAGTAATTGGACATGTTGAAATTCTGACAACGATAAAATATTTAAATTACTTTGATTATAAAACACGCTTAAAATGCTTGCTTATTTTCCTTGCATTACCCAATTCAATACTGATGAATTATTCAGTGTTACTTATTTATATCAGGGGTCTGGGCCAGAGGAAAATTGGGTCCGTTAACGGACCCTTCACAAAAATTACGATCAAGCAGAACGGACCCTCACAAAAAATACCGATCGAGCAAAAACGGACCCATCACAAAAAATACGATCGAGCGAAACGGACCCTTCACAAAATGCTGATCAAACTAAATGGACATTTCACCCATTATCCATTCAAAAAGCAAATATGAAATCAAAATAACTCATAGCATATTTCTGTGTAAAAAGCCCATAATTTTTGGGCCTTTTCTGAAGTTAAAGAAGGGAATCGCTTATCTGCCACTTTTGTGAGGGGAAAAAAAAAAAAAGTCGGCAGCGGACACACTCCTGCCTGCTATGCTTGGGCGATAAATCTTAAATGGAAAATGTAGCACTTTTTGTTGACTTTTGAAGAAATTAACAAATTTTGTTTGTTTTATCATATGCAAATCAAAATGTCTTGCTGCGATGTTGCTGTTACAGATTTCTCTGGAAATGCAGAGTAAGGAGTTTTCTCCCTGCTCTTAATTTGAACAAAAAGGAATAAATAATAGCAATTATCTACGAAATGAACTTAGAACTGCAAACAGATCGCTAGGGTTGGAGAAAAAATGGGATTTCTTCTGATAGAGTGACCAGCTATTTAAAATTATCGCCATCTGACGTCTTTGGTGTGACATTTTGACCTTATTTCGGCAGAAAATTGTAAGTTTTTTTACACTTACAGGGGTGGTGTTTTGGTTATATTTAGGAATAATTAATGTATTTTTCGTCTATTAATATTGGAAGTCTCGTATTGTCTGTTTTGCTACGTCTCCCTACTTTCGTATTTTTTCCTCCGAATTTTTGGCTAATATGTCGGTGATTATTAATGACATTAATCATATAAAGAATATTATATATATCATCATATTTCATCATCATATATCATCATATTTAATCCTGATGAAATGAAATTCTAAAATTATTTGACTTCAATAAATTATTGTATTTGCCGTTTTTGTACTTCTGATGCTTTCATTTTGTAAAAATGCGATCGCCGCTTCCGATATGAAAATCAAATTTTACTTATTTTTCAAGCTAATTACTATTTATTAGGAGGCAAATAACTGAAAATTCACTTCATTTTTTGTTCAGATCATTATTTTTAAATTTTTAAAGCAAAATTAACTGTTCTTTTGTGAGTCTAATTTTAACACTGAATGGATCGTTTCATTTTATTTTTGCATTAATTTTATTAACAGATAGTAATTTTTTGTTTATCATAGACCTTTAATTTTTTTAAACCAAACTGAACTCTTTTATATGCCGTTTAAATGTTTTTGATGCCATCACTTTGAAAACTGCAATCTCTTTGCATCCGCTACAGGAATCGGATTTTTCGCATTTTTGATGTTTAATTCGATGTTTTAAGAGGAAAATAAATGAAATTTATTTTTATTTTTTATTAAATTCAAACATTTTATTTTTGCTTTTTTTTTTCATAATTGCTTGATTTATACAAAAATATTTGATTTTTCACAAAATTATTTAGCATTTGACAAAAAACGGACCCTGTTAATATTGCTATTATTATTATTATTATTATTATTATTATTATTATTATTATTATTATTACTACTGCTATAAGCAACTATAGTGACAAGCTATAGTGATGATAGCAACAGCCCTCGGTCTATTATTATCTTTCTTTTCCGTGTTTTTCCATGTTAGCTAGAAAAAAATTGGATGTACATAAATTTTATAACTGTTCTGAAGAGCAAGATTCACCTTAATCTGAGAGGCAGCCCTCGGAAAAAAAGTTTAGACACAACTGATGTGAACTGTGAGTCATTTGAGCCTGGGTTTTATAAAAATCCAAATTAATATTAATTTTTGGGGTTCGGCTTTTTTTTTAATGAATAATTTTCTTTGCCTCCATAACTTGAATACTTAAAAATTGCACGTGCTTCATTATCGTATGTGATGACTAAAGTTCGCTTTAAATACCTCTGTGCTTTAAAACTAAAGTAATTGGACATGTTGAAATTCTGACAACGATAAAATATTTAAATTACAACACGCTTAAAATGCTTGCTTATTTTCCTTATATTACCCAATTCAATACTGAGAAATTATTCAGTGTTACTATTTATATTGTTACTTAGTTTAATTTCATTTTCACTTCAAAAGTCATTAATTATTCTATGGCATTCTTGGAATTCTAAACGTATACAAAAATTCCAACACAAATCACTCTATTTTTAAAAATACACGAATTTTTAATTTTAAGTCCGAATCAGTCAGAGAAAAAAAAACTACTTTTGTGCTAAACATTGAAAGAAATGTAGTAAAAAGAATTTCATGCCCTCAACTGATGCTCATTTTGTTGCAAATGTAACGTCAAAGTCATTCAAACCGACACCCTTCAAAATAGTTTTTGTTTGTTTACGATTCCGTAAACTATGGCGTTTTAATTAAAGCTTTAAGAATAAAGATTCTGTTGATATATTAGTTATGGAAACAACTGATTGAAACAATAAGTATGTTTTTTTTTTATTTTTTTTTCGTGAAGTTGTCAGTTTGAACTGACAAACAGATAAACGTCTGAATTAGTCCCCAGCTTTTCCAATTATTTCAATAAATTGGCCTTTTAAATAAAATGTATTCATTTTATTAAAAAGGCTCCCCCCCCCCGAATTGCATTAGTGTTTAACCAAAATCTTCTCTTGAAAGAATTTAAAACGAACATCAGAGGGTATTTTCTAAAAATCGAACGTTTTTGGGTTTGATTATTTCTCTAGTGTTTTTCTGTCGGTACGCCAGATCTTCTAGTTACCCAATTCCATGATTTACCCCTCATTTTAAAGCTAATTGTGTCTGCTAATGACGAAAAGTAGACCCAATGTCTAAAAATTGTTTTTTATGTCAACAATTTTTTTTTCTGGTTTTTATTGCCGTTACTTGAATGAATAACATCCGCAAATTAATACAAATTGGCCCAGTTGAATAGAGCGTCATGGTTGTAAAGGGAAGGATATACAGTACACTCCCGATTTTCCGCGGAATTGGGTGACAAGTATCGCGGATAGCTAAAGAAGGCTCAAAATAGTTGGTAAAGAAAATAAAACTTGTCTTTTGCTTTAAAATAATCGTATTGTACATAAAACGTGATATTAGCATTGAAGATAGATACAGTATTAACATTTTTTTGTATTTTAAGTTCTGAAGCACATGAACTATAAAGGAATAGTACTTACGATGACTCCCAAGTAAAGCAACTTATATTCGATAAAGTACGCCGCACTCTTCCATAAAAATTATTAATCAATGACAAAAAATAATTAATTTCACTGAAAAATTATTCTTTTTATTCCTTGACCATCGAGGATAATCCGCACCGTAGTTAATCGCTCATGTCTAATCGATAGCACACTGTAGGTTCAAATTCGGATCAAACAGTATCGTTTTGATGGTTTTTTTTTCCTTCAACTTAATTCAAATCGCAACTTTTTATCATCATAGTATATATTACTTATCAATTGTTATAAAATTCTTGTCATTTTATGATTATTCATTTAATTTTTTTCCTGTGAGTGCGCTATAAGTTTAGTAATTCTCCATCTTGTTTCAAAAGTAAGACATAATTCTAAAGATTTTTTTTCACCACTATCACACAGCGAAAAATGACCAAACAACTCACATTCTTGCTGTTATTCAAAAAAATTACTTTAAAAAATGAGTGTTAGCATTATTTCTGTCAAGGGCGAATACTTCGCACTGGTCAGCTAGTTATTTTTTTGTTTTTCATGTTTGTAATATAGTTTTCTAAATAAGTGAAAAAAAAATTAAGGAAAGTAATGAATTACAGAGCAAGCAATGTGTTTGCTACATAGCGCGTGACTCATTCGTGCGAAACAATGAAGAGGAAAATTTTGAGCATACAGTTTAAGATCATTGTTAAAAACTTAATGTTTTCAGAAGCCAATTTCTGAATATTTGGCTCCAAATTAGTGATTTTGCCACTTCTCGTGCTTTTCGATTCGCAAAATTGAACAAAGCAACTGCCACACGGATCGACTTCATAGGCCGGATGTGGCCTTAGGTTTGGCACCACTGCTTAAAAGAAATAACAGCTTTAAAAAGTTTCACTCTGCATATTTCCTGTTGGCTGATAATTCCTTTGGTGGAGGAAAGTCTACAACCACGCCACGTCTTGAAGGATACATCCCAAAAGAGATTCAAAAACAATACTCTGTTCCAGGGCCAGGCCGTATTTAAGGGGTGGGTTTTTAGGGTTCAAACCCACTTCGAAAATTTCTCACTGAAAAAAATATTATTGCTATTTTATTTTAATTTTCTTATTTATTTTGAAACTGCATTTGAAAAATGAACTTATAATTATTGAATACAAATTAAAACTTTTTTCTGCTGCATTGATTTTTATTTTAGTTATTGCAAACATATTTTCTTAACAGTAGACGTTTCCTTTCTAATTTTTAATACCACTTAAAAACACCAAAATTTGTAAGTACCAAACTCTATATGTAACACACCTTATAAGTGCCCCCCCCCCCCCCCCCCCGTAAGATAGAAATTTCAAAAGTACTCCTTCGAATGCACAGATGATTCTTTTTTTTTCATGTTTATCCCCTTTTAACATCTTTCGTAACAAAAATCAACAGAACATAGAACAATAAATCAAATGTTATTGACTTTATAAATTTCACGAGAAATAGGTTTGGTAAAACCTTCCCAAAACTAAGGTATGGTTACAGCGTTACCCTGTTTATCCAACAGTTGCATAAAAATTGTTACGCATCAAAAAAGTGTTTGCTTTCAATGAGTTTAGTAATGTATTATTTTAGATTCCCAACTCGAAATGTTAGATATTTTTACAATTAGTTCGTCTCTTAAAATTATTTCATATCAGTCTGTTTCATTCTTTTAGAGTCCAATTTAAACACATTTACTTTATTGTTCTTCGTTCTTACAAAACTTTCATTTTATTTTGCTTCCAACCCTTTCTGTTCAGCTAGTTCGATCCTATTTACACTAATAAAGCTATTTGACAATCAACTACATCAAGTCCTTTCCCCATGTTACATCGTTATCTTGTTCTCCGCGTTCGAGCAAAATGAAGAGACGGCGATATTTTTAGCCGTAGACATTTTTTACGGTGATTTATTTGTGAAGTCGTATTTTATTGGAATTTCTTGGATTTCTGATACTTTGTAACATGCCTTACCGGCAGCGTTCTTTCGATTATTGATGTTGCACTCAATGTTGAGAAAAGTATACCTACTTTTCTTTTTCGTTTTCTTTTCTTTTTTTTTTTTTTTTTTTTTTCAGTCTTTCTACTTTGTAGATGTGTTTTTGATAAATGATTTAGGAGAGATGCTGCTCCTTGAAACGTCGAAGAATGTCAAACACAATTTTTCAACTTGTAAATCTCAGGAGGTAGTTTATGTGAAATTTCGAAGATTTTAGTTCAGTGCCGTATTAATGTTTCCGTGATGCATAGTTTTATGCCGCTTTGGGATCGAACTGAGATGTTTGCAACATATTCAGCAGAAGAGTCGTTTCAAAGAATGTAACTGTTTCGTGTTTTGGCCATATTGTGCTCAAGAACAAACATTTTTTTTATAAAAAATTTCCTGTTCAAATCAAGTACATAAACTCAAATCTTCATTCAAGTACTGCCGTCCCCGCTTAATCGGATAAAGGATAAACAAATACCTCGTTTATAAGAACAAAATATCTCGGAACCGAATATTTCCCGTGCCGTTGACGCAATGTTAAAGATCCCCCTTTAATTGAATATACCCAGCTTAGTAGAAAAATATTTCTCGAAACCGACAGTATTCGTTTAAGCGGGCCGACAGTTTATTCAAAGTAGGGGAGACTGGGTACGGTTGTGACAATTTTCATCTGCTCCCCCATAGATCCCTTAGCAATGCCTGTGAGCTGGTTTAAAGTTGTTTTTATGTTAAAGTGTTTATTTGCCTGCTTATAAACACTTAAATTTTCTCCCTAAGTACAATAGTTAACTCACAGGACAAAATTAAACAAAAAAGGAAAAAATGTCACTACCGACCCCACCACAGGGGCGGTTGTGACAGTGCTTGGTGTCGGTTGTGACAAGTTCAAAAATACAGCAAAACAGTCTAGATCACTTTTAATTTCAAGTAATATTAAACGTAATTCAACATAACCTTTATCTGGGAAAGTTTAACATTTAACAATGTGTCTCGTTCAGTTGAAGTAACCTTATACCAAGTTTTACAAAAATATAAGGTTTTGGAATTTCGTAACGTCTATTTTGGCAACATTATGCACATCCTGTGGGTCATAACCGTGTCTGTTCATAACAATTCTCAAGTATCAAAGAAAGATTCTACATTTATTTGTTTTATTAAAGCTTGTTACTCTTGAAAGGCTAGTTGCATGAGCTACACGAACAGACGTGAAACATTTCTATTCATAAATGAACGGAATCATTTCTCAGTAGCCATTTTACTCTCATATCTGCTTTCAGCGTATATGTAAGCTCAAAAGCACTTTATTATGAGCAATATAACCTATGCACACGTTGTTTTCATTGTGACAGCGCCGGCCGGCTCCATCGCGTTTACGAATGAATGTTTGGTAGCAAAGACTTACGATTAACGTTGCATTTCCAAAGCTGTCCGAAAGAAAAAAAAATTTCACTTCTTTATAAGCTTCTTTATATTTCATTAGGTCACACTGCCCTATTTCTGTCTTCTCCAAGCGTATTATGGGCATCAAAAATGATAAAAACATGTTTTACTCGTGTCACAACCGTCCCCACGCAATTTGTCACAACCGACCCCAACCCACGACTTATGAAAACAGCAATCGCCATGGCAATACAAAATAGCCTACATAAAAAGTAATCACTGCTATTTCACTATTAAGGTTCACTACTAACGGGGAGAAAACTTTCATTTCTCTATCTGTACCCATTCAAGAGGAATTACTAAAAGACATCGAACAAAAAAACTTACTTTTGACTGTTAAAAAGTAACCAACCCCTCTGCTAGCGTTAATGTCGCTCGATGGCTACCGCAATGCTTTGACACACATTCAGACAAACATGCTGATACTCTCTATCTTTGCTTCAACCAGGTATTAATTATGGTTTAGCTAATACGACGACTGTCACTGTATTGTATTTATTGTGTTGTATCAAGTTTTAACCCCCAATGCAAAAAGTTAGGCATGCAAAAGTATATTTGACTTGTCTGTGAATTTGTCTGTGGCATCGTAGCTTCTTAACGGATGAACCAATTCTGACTTTTTTTTTGTCTTCGAAAGATAACTTGAGTGTTCTTAACTAGGTCTTACATCTGCATGAGTGCCATTATCGAAAATATTAAGTAAAAACCTCACAAATTTGCACTTTTCTCAACTTTGGCAGTGTAAACATAATCTCGCAGTTAATTTTTAATACAAATCAAAAGAATACATTTTTCTGCTTCTGGTGGATTCTATTTGGAACTTCCAAACTATATAGAACTTGAACTATAACCTTTTTAGTACACGTTTTTAATTATAATTATTAATATTATTATTGTTTTCCATTGAAAAAATAGTGTCTTTTAAAATCAAAACATGTTTCTGCAGTTACGATTGCAAACTGCACAAACAGCAATTGCAGACGCGCATTATAAAGAATACTGGGAACCATTTTTTTTGCATGCAAATAAAAACGAGCTGCCGAATAAAAACATTCGACAACGACAAAAGCTTATTACTTCATTCACAAACAAAAATCTTCTTTTTATAGAAAAATGATTTCTGGTAGTTCCAAAACACTCATTTGAAATTCTTTCTGCTTAAATCATGGAAAATAATAAATAAAGTTAATCTGCTGATAGGATATACGTTGTAAAAATAGCTACTTTTTCCACGTAACTTCCTAATATTGAAACTGAATAATCGTAAGTACGATGCAATTTTTACTGCACAAAGTTCCTGATCTCAACTTACAAAAACGTAGTTTTCGTAAAAAAATTCAAATAGCTTCTTTTAAGAAGACTGTTAAAGCAAATGTTGTTGAGTTATGAATTTTTCCAAAATCATTTTTGACACTTTAAATAAAATTACAAGGTTTTAATTAAAACACCATAAATTAGCCGTAGTTTCATGTTTCAAGTTAGCGTGATTTTATCTATACTCACGCTATCATTGTAACTGAAGCCTCATAAATCAAAAAACGAAAAAGAGGAAAAAAAAAGGAGCTAAATCAGCAAATTAAAACTTATTAAAAAAAAACTCTAATTACTCATTTAGGATAAAAAGCCACTAATTACAAGTTGATTTCAAAAACTTAATTAAGGGCGGATATAGTTCATAAAAAATAAAAGACCGCAACTTGTGAGTTTTTCTCTGAAGCTATCACTTAATCTAAAAAGTTTAAACCGATAAAAAAAGTTGTCTTATATCAAAAACGGAAAAAATTCTACAAATGACTTCTAAGATTAAACTGTCAAAACTAATCTACTGGCAACATTTTAATGACTCGATAAAGTATCGGGAGGAGGAAGAATTGCAATGACTTTAATATTGACTTTTCAAATACATCCTACACTTGGGATTGAGTTTTCACATTTCTTAATTATTCGAAATATATTTGAACGAATTTATTTAGAACATGTTTTTCAGTTTCACTTTCGCTATTCCCAAATACAGTTTTTTTTCTCTTTTCTCTTTCGATATTACAGGATTTTTTTCTTTTGTTTTTGTTTTCGGGTTTTTTTTTTTCAAAAGAATCGTTTATCGAAAAGGCAGTTTTGGGGAAGACGCCGCATTAGGGAAGATGCCGTACCATGTGTTTGACCCACATAGTAAAAATGAGAAATGAAATTTCATTAAGAGCAAGGGTAGATTCCACTCGTAAAAGGCCAAGGGAATCTAACAGGTGTGGGGGCTGCAAATTTCAGCAGCTCTGGTAAATTTTGAAGATTTCTCATATGTAAATGTACTCATTGATGAAAATTTTGCATTTTCATTTGTGAAAAGCTGGTGAAAGTAATGCTTCCTTCGTTTCTACTTGCTGTTATCTCTTATTGTATTGGTTAACTTAATAAAGTTAAAATTATTATTTAGCTATAAAACTTTCTTTTTCTTAAACAAATAAAACAGCACACTTATATGAAAGAGAAAATTTAAAAGAGAGAAGTCTGATTCTTCCCTAGTTTCCCTATTCCGACGAATGCCGATTTTCATACTGTTTCAAACTAAAGACTGCATTTCTGCTGGACTTAAAGCCCCTTATTATTTTCTGGTGTAACATCTGAAAGCTGGTAAAATGGGCTAGTTTTTAGTAGATTTGACCGAGTGTAGCTCAAACGATTGTTTTTGAAAATGTCAATTGAAAATTTAGGTGCAATTTTAATTCTGAGTGCTTTCAATGTTTCAAAACTTGTAGCTAGCTGTAAAATGCCACTATCTTAATGGAAAAGGTGTCATTTTGTTTTTTGAAAAGGTGTCATTTAGTTTGTTCTTTCTAAATATGTCTTTATTTTGTGTTTAGGTCTTACAGAAATTGGTCTTTTTCTCAGAATTTTGCTTTTTTACCCATTTTTCCTAAATCTACCATAATTCAGTTGCGGTTAATAGGACACGGCAATGGGTGTTTCTATGTTCCACCTGGGCTGTTCTATCTCTCCCTGTCGTATGGCAAATTCGATCATATATATATATATATATATATATATATATATATATATATATATATATATATATATATATATATATATATATATATATATATATATATATATATATATATATATATATATATATACTAGCTGCGTGGCCCGGCGTTGCACGGGCTACCTCTGTATAAATGTACTATTCAACACAATACCCAATATAAAAATACCACGCACTTTTATTATGTGTTTAAATAAGTACAAATGTTGTACTAAACCATGACAAATAAAATTATTTATTTAGATTAGTAACTATATGCAACTATTAAAAAAAAAGGTTAGACTCATTTGAAGCCAACGTAGGGGAGAGTGGTAATGAATGGGCCACTTTTTGGTTTTGAATTTTTGTAATTTTTTCTAACACCTTGTTTTAACTCTAGAATTATAATAGAAAATAAAAATTTTGAAATTTGGCCACCCACCTATGGGGCCAACCCCACCTATGGGGTTGAATGGGCCATCAAAGGTAATGAATGGGCCACTAAATGAATTCAATGAAAACATGTGGATTTAATCTTTTATTTGCTGAATATACAAAATAAATGTGGCACTTGACATGATGATACAAAATCATATTGATTTAAAATTATATAAACATCAAAACTGATGCAATTAAAATAAAACTGATGCATACCAATTGTAGCAGAAAAATGACTAAATAATGAGATTGTAAGAAATAAATAACATCAAATATATATTTTTAAAAAAATAACAGATAATACACACTATGATTTAACAAAATTTATATATTTCAAAAATAATATTAAAAATCACTTTCAAAAACTTCATCTTCATTTTCAAACTTGTCAAAATTCAAAAAAAATTTTTTAATTTACTAGACATCGGGAATAAGAAATATCTAACTTAAGTTACCAAGAAAGAAAATGAAATTGTACTGTGAGGAATATAACATGAAGGAGAGAGTGGGGCTTTTTCAAGCCACGCACTGCGACCAGAGGTCTATTGTACTATAGGAATATAATATAGATCTGCAAATTATATTTAGAAGTTACTACAAACATATTTTGACGACAGTAATCTTTATCTATGACAGTCAGTTGTGTTTCATATTAATGCGAAAATTCAAAGAAAAGGAAGAAAAACAATATTTAGGTGGCCCATTCATTACCATGACATAGTGGCCCATTCAGCCCCATCTATACTTTTGGAATACATTTAGGTTTTTTGAGTACATTGAATTTAAATAACATCAAAATACATCTTAAGATTAGTTTATAGATATGGAAACACTAGCTTATACATATGTATGCAATGAAATATTTGGTACATTTTAGCTAGGAAATGTTTTACTAAAAAGGGAAAAACTTACTTTTCAGTCAGATTCTTGACCATGCCACTCTAGATTGAAAACGACTCAGCACAAACGAATGAAAATTGGATGAGTTTAGTAGAACAAATAGCTACATCTATTGGTGGCATCAAAAAAAAAAAAAATCATGCAAATACTTTTTCATATTTTGTTAGTGGCCCATTCATCACCATGGCCCATTCATTACCACTCTCCCCTATATATGTGCTACACAAGGAAAAAAACGTTAAAATAATAATTAAACACTACCCAATATAAAAATACAGTATAACCTCGATTTAACGATTGCCAATGGACTGTAAAAAATTATCGTTAAATCGAGGATATCGTTAAATCGAGAAAGCATACTTATAAGTTAAACGGATCAAACTATTGATAATTAAGTGAACGCTTAAACATACGTTATTTTGCTTCTTTGAGAAAACTGCGCATTTATATTATTTCCTAAGTTATTTCATCGAACTTTGTTTTCTCGTGTTGAGAAAATTTCACCTTTTTCGACCTCATATTTTTTGACTGATCACTCTCCTCTCAAGGTGCTAAAAAATTTTGTTTAGAATGCTAGAAGTTTGGACGTTACTGAAGGATGAATCTTTTTACTATTGGAACATGAGATCTCATGCTGTTGCAAGTAAAATAGTTAGAAAAATATTTTAAACATATATTACTGCATTTTTGACGAGAGATAATTTGGCCCTGCCCTATATCATCGTTAAATCGAAGAAAGCTATCGTTAAATTGAGGACGTTTTAACATTAAATTCAAGGCATATGAGTCGGGACCAATGAAATGTATCGTTAAATTGGGGAAATCGTTAAATCGGGTATCGTTAAATCGAAGTTATACTGTACTATGCAATTAAATTATGTGTTTAGTACCAATGATACAAAATAGTAAAAACGTTACAAAAATATGACGAATCATATTATTTACTTAGATCAGTAACTATCTTAAATCATTTTTTTTTTTTTTAAAGAAGGTTTGACTCATTTGAAACCTACTTACCTACCTATTACATAGGAAAAAAAGTCAAAAGAATAAGAAAACAATACCCTATATAAATATACCATGGTTTTAAATTATGTGCTTAGTCAAGTACCTGAGGTACACTATGATAATAAAGTTACAAAGAACAACCACAACCCCATAGAAGAACAAATACAGTCGAACCCCTCTATAGCGAACCCGGGATATAGCGAACTCCCGGTTATAGCGAACCTTTTCAATGGTCCGATCTAAAACTCTGTGTCAGTAATGTAATTTTGTACGCTTATATCGATCCACAAAGCCTGAAAAATCGGCTATAATGATCCTTAAAAAGTGGCGAAACCCAATCCTCACTTTGCAAGAAATTTTCCCTCTCAAAATTTATTGTCACCAGCGTTTCTGCTAATGAAAAAACATAAACGGTTGTAAGAAATTGTAAAAAGTAGAAAGAGAATCTGTGGACAGTTTTTTTGTGACTGAAAACATTGACAAAATGAAGACATATGCAATTATGATGTTCATTATTATAGCATATTACTGAATTCCAACTATTTTTTGGAAATTCGGATATAGCGAACCCTCGGTAATAACGATCACTCAAGTAGGTCCGTTGAGGGTTCGTTATAGCGGGGTTTGAGTGTACTAACAATGCAGAAATAAGGAAGACAAAAGAAAATAGAAAAATACAAAACAAATTATATACCTGAATATCAAAGAAAAACACGAAAACCATTTCGTGATCTGAGCCATGTGGCAAGAGGCAAGACTCTCGAGGCTAGAGCAATTGCCAAACCAGCGCTCTCTACGCAGTTGCTAAAATATAATTTTAACGAACGACATCTCTCGAGAACAGTGGAAACTAATCCACATTAAAAGGCAAGAGCAACTGCTTGATTGTCAACCATTGAATGTAGAGGGCGCCTCCACAGTTGCAAAAGCTTAGCAATACTCTTTATGAGCGCCATCTCTCGAGAAGAGAGGAAACTAATTATTTTCGTAGATTTTATTATTTTTTACATTATTATTTTAGTTATAACAATAACTCCTATAGCCTAAAGTCTTCCTGGATAAATGGACTATTCAACACAAAAAGAATTTTTCAAATCGAACCAGTAGTTCCTGAGATTAGCCCGTTCAAGCAAACAAACAAACAAAGAAACAAACTCTACAGCTTTATGTTATTAGTATAGATATATAAAAAAAATTTTCTTTTTCTTTTCTTTTCTTTTTTTTTTTTTGATATTAGAATGTATTACTGCTCATTTTGTGTAATATTTAATATGAATAAAGAGTAAGAATTAAAATGTATGCAAAATTATAAGTTTTAGAAGTAGAGAGTGTGCATCTACAAAATTTTGTGTAAATTTTTCGAAAAATTGTGGGGCGGGGGGCGTTAAAAAATACTTCAAAATCTGGCAGAAAACGTTGATCGCAAAAAAATTAACTTGTCAGAAACAAGCTCTTGTTTTTTACTTTCTATCTGTTGTTCTACTCTAGAAGTTACTGACCGCAAATCAGTTTTACCATGGCAAATTTTGCATAATTTCGGACATGCCAACGTATTATTAGTTGTAAAGCCTACTTGAAAGCTTTACTTAGAATTACTGTTCAGTAATATAATGCCGATTAAGATTGAAAAGCATACATTATTTTTAAAGGTGAAAATGCAGTCCAAAATCATTTTACTCATAAGTTTCCGAGATAAATGATAATTTCATCCGAAAAAAAATTTCTTTAAGAACAGCCTGAACGAATTAATGCATACCTGATTACGAATTTTTTGCATCACGAAGAAAACAGCCACTAAGCAGTTTTTAAACACTCCTAAAATCATTATTATTAATCAAAAACATACTCACTGGTTTGTTTCAATTTACTCTGCAGATTGCTGAAAAGAAACTTTCAACCACTATAATATTTTTATATTTTCTAAAAACAGTTTCTGCCAAACTTTTATTTCTAACCATCAAAACGTTCTCATTTTTTAACATTATGTTTATAACCGTTATCACCATCTAGTTTCAAATATTGCAGCTTCCGTTATTAAACCATTGCCATTAGAAAATTTAAAGTTCGATTTAGTTAACGTTCTCTTTGATAATGTTTTTTACGTTTATCGTTATGGAAAAATATTTTGTACCGATTTGTTTAAATGCTGTAATAAAACAAATGAAGCAAGCATGCACATAGATTTTTTTTAAAGCGATAAAAACATGTAAAAAGGGTTGAAATCCTAAATACTTGACATTTATTTCCTGCTTTTTTTTAACATCATTTGTGATACAGAGTTAATTTCGACAGCCAGACATCGTTTGTTGTTACTATCGCGAAACTTTTGTCCTATACACGAATTACTCAAGAATTCTTAGCTCTTACCTATAATCGCTAACTACTAAGTTTTGCTATTCGCAAAAACAAAATTAAGAGTGACAATATCAAATCATTCTTAACGCTTGCTAAAGTTATTTAGAAACATTGTACACTGCTCGACATTGAAAATGCAACACCAAGAAGGAGTGGTCAGAAATTCATGCAAATTTTACCGTAGACGCACGTCACTGAGTTATGCAAATGATATGAAATGCGCAGCTCTCCGACGCACGTGAAGTAAGATATAAGAGAATGAAGTTGAAAACTGGGCTATGTTCATGTTGGTTTTTCTGCCAGACTAATTATCGGAGAAATTTGGTTTTTTGTCTCGAAGGATACGTGTGATAGGAGGAAATGCCACGCCGTCCTCAACGAAGACACTTCCAGCATATAGACGACTTTACAAGGGGTATGGTGATCGGACTGAGAAGGGGAGGTTGGTCCATACGTCAAATTGCAGCTGATACCCACATGGATGCAAGCACTGTGCATCGGCTGTGTCGGAGATGGTTGGAAAGAGGAAATGTAGCCACATTGAGGGGTGCAGGTGCAGCCAGAGTGACGTCAGACCGCTTAGATCGACGGATTCACCGGCAAGCTGTGGCGGACCCGCAAGTCACTTGTACGTCGATTCTGCAGCACGTGCAAGGTACCCTGGATGTTCCCGTGTCGACCAGAACCATTTCCCGTCGACTGGTTGCACGTGGCTTGCAATCACGGCGCCCGCTAAGAAGACTGCCATTGACCTCACAGCACAGACTCCAACGTTTGGAATGGTGCCGGACCAGAGCGGCGTGGATGGCAGAATGGAAAACCGTAGTGTTCTCAGATGAATCCCGCTTCTGTTTGTACAGCGATAGTCATCGCATACGTGTGTGGCGTCGACGTGGAGAAAGATCGAATCCGGCAGTAACTGTGGAACGCCCCACAGCGCGACAACGTGGCATAATGGTTTGGGGCGCTATTGCATACAATTCCGTATCACCTCTAGTTCGTATTCGGGGCACTATGACGGCCCAACGATATGTAGATAATGTACTGCCGCCGGTGGCAATCCCCTACCTTCAGGGTCTGCCAAATGCAATTTTTCAACAGGATAACGCCCGGCCTCACAGTGCTCGAATCAGCCAACATGCTCTACGAGGTGTACAGATGCTTTCCTGGCCACCATACTCTCCTGACTTGTCACCAATCGAACATGTGTGGGGACGTGATTGGACGCCGTTTGCAGAACCTGTCACTGCCTATTTCAGAGGACGAACTGCGGCAAATGGTTGAAAGGGAATGGAGTGCCATCCCTCAGGACACCATCCGCAGGCTTATTGACTCCATGCCTAGACGTGTTTCTTCGTGCATCGCTGTCCGCGGTGGTCCTACTTCTTACTGAGCCGACACCGTCCTCGCTCTAAATTTTGCTTATTTATTTTGAAATAAATATCACTTATTATTCCATGCTGTCTCTGTCTTCTTACCAAATTTCATTAATTTCTGACCACTCCTTCTTGGTGTTGCATTTTCAATGTCGAGCAGTGTATTTGTTAACAAATCGAAGATGCAACAGATTACAATGTTAAATCATTGCGAATTCCCCGACCGTTTGCAAAGAATTAAATCACCTTAAAAGCTCAAAACTGAATTTAAAACTTGCAAAAAATGATTGAAACCATAGTTCTAAAACATTTATCTGTAATTCATCTTTCAGATTGCTGATTTAATTAAGCTTATTTTTTCTCGCGCAAACGATGACACAAATTAGACCCCGGAAGAGCAATTGAGCCAAAATTTGATCACGGCAAATTTCTGTAAAGGTTCACTTTTTTTCCAAATTGTATCTAAATCGTAGCATCATTTCTTGATATATAGTTGTCATCATAAACGACTAAGAATTGAAGGGCAAAGTGGATAAAGGTGACATGTGACAGGTTTTGAAACTTATTTTTTTACCATGGATGAAGGTGATAACTCTATCAGTATCAGGTCCTCTTAATCACGGAAATGGTTGATAACTAAGAATATGGCCCATTGCACCCATTGAGAAAAATCCATTAAAAAAAAACACATTTTTTTTAGAAAGCTTTTCCCAGAAGTTTAAAAAATTGTCACACATCACCTTTATCCACTTGTTCTTCAATTACGCTACCCCTTTCAGAGCTATTGTAGCTAAAAACGAAACCGCTTCTGAGTAGGCAACGTCTGAGTAGGTCAAGTTATGGACCAATTTTTGTCTGAATACTGTATTTCTTGAGATATAGCAATCACAGAAAACGAAGAAAAACGCGAATTGCTTCGCCCACCTTTGAGCCATTGCCCTGCCAAAATAAAGTCAGCACCAGCACCCTCTGAGGTCTACGTGTGGATTGATTTGTTCCCGAATTCACCCGTTATTTCGTGAAATCAGCAGTCACGCATAACGAAGAAAACTTTCGATTCCACTATCCCATTAAAGGATTTGACTTCTCAAACAAATGGGCAGGGCCATATTTAAAAAGTGGGTTTTTAGGGTTCAAACTGAAAAAAAAATTGATTGCTATTTTATTTTAATTTTCTCATTTTGTTTGAAATTGCATTTGAAAAATGAAATTATCTTTATTGAATATATGTAAAATTAAGTGTTTTTTCTGCAATATTTATTTTTATTGTAGTTATCATAAGCATCACTTCTTGCGGAACAATACACCTGTTTCCTTCAAACTTTGAGTACCACAAACAAAAACACAAAATTTTTTTTAAATTTAAAGTACAAAACTGTATATTTAACACATTTCATAAATGTCACAAAATAGAAATTTCTGAACCATTACCTTAAATGCGCGTATATGAGTAAACGCATCTATTCTTTTGAGTGATTAAAAAAAAGTTCTACATTGAAAAGATGCGTCATTTTTTATTTATTTGTTTACACTTTTCATGTTAATTCCCTTTTGGCATCAATTCTAACGAAAACAAGTAAAATATAGAACATGTAAACAAATTTTATTGGCCATATAGATTTCGCCAGAAATGTGTATGGTAAAACAATCCCCGAAAATAAAGGCTGGTTACAGCCCTGCAAATGGGCACATATTTACATGGGTGTGCCATATGCGCATCAAATTTTCTTCAATTTCCAACTAGTTTTTGCGCGAGAGTAGCCACAAAAAACTGATGGGTTGGAACTAATAGGAAACCGCGTTTTAAAAAAAAAACCGCATCACTTACTCTATCTCAAAGTGGTGTGGTATCGAGTTATTCTGCGACAACGCGTGACAATAACTTTGCGACGCTCGTATGTCGAAACATATTGATTTTACGAGAAAGTTGTAATGACATGAATTGTAGGAAATTTTCTCTAGTTCATTTTGTACATTAACGTTTTTATCGTACAATAAGTCAAAAAAGAGATATACTCGAAATACCTCTTTTAGACGCCATTTTTTCAATATGGCGGCGCGAGCGGCAAAGATACGAGGTGGCAAAGTGGAAATTCGAAACGAACACATCGAAATCTATAAAACTACCAATTTTCAAAACTCCCGAAAAACTTTCCAGGTAACCCCCTTTTTTTCGACCAAATGACTGGACTACATACAGACAGACAAAGAGAGAGAGAGAGAGAAACATACATAAACAGACATTTTCAACAAACGGCCAAAATAGTTTTAGTACGCCTCAAAAGATGTTCAATCATCGAAATTCTAAAAGTTCAAAAATTTTCATGAAACCAATACTTTCTTCTAAATATTAGGTGTAGAAGAAAGTAAAAATGAAAAGAAAAAGAAATAAAACTTTCTTTTTTTTTCCTCCAAATTGTCATTTCCCACTGATGTTTCTCATTAAAACTGCATGTTTGATGATGAAGAAATAAGTTATTACTTAAGTTATGCGTTTGATAGACTATCTTAATATTCAAGCGGGAGTTATTTACGTAAATAATTTATGCCTAAAGACAGTTTATAATGACAGATAGAACGCCCCGTAAATGCGTCGCATAGTCAGCTGTATTCACAAACAAAAAAAAAAAAAGAAAATTCAATCATTTTCGGACCCTTCCTTCTTTCTTGATCATTGTTTTATGCGATAAAATCGCATATCATGAATATTTAAATGTGCGTGTCCTTTGAAACATAAGGCACACATAAATATTTCAAAAACTAATTCCTAAAACTGATTATTGGAAAAAAAACATATGTTAATAATGAGACGTTTTAATTTCTCCTTTAATGCTTCATTATTTCCTTAAATCATATTAAAAAGGCATCTCTTTTATATCAACACCACACTTTATTGATTTGCAAATAATTATATTTTTCTGTCTCTGTATGTAACAACATGTTATATTTCAAAAGTTTACAGCAATAAATTGTAAATAATCATCATATGGTTAGTCTTTTGAAATTAATAACATTCTAAAACTGAATTAGAGCCCTAAACAAAAAAGGGAAATAAACAAAGAGTTAGAAAAGATACTAAAACTTATCTGATGAAAAAATTATTGCTTAAAGTGGAGAAATAATAAACTTTGCTTCTCTTGTTTGACTAAATGATATATATGTTCAAAATTGTAAAAGGATTAAACAGATTTGTACTAAGAAATTTGGATTTCTGTACCTCTGCAACTTTAAAAGTAATGCTCAATTCCAGAATATTTCGGATATTTTTTATTTCAATAGGGAGCGAACATCTTTAAAAATATGTATCGGAAAATTGTGATTGCTCTTAGAAAATTAAGGCTTATTGTTTTGTTTAAATAGTTTTACATCCTACTACTCATTATGCCGGACCCTGTATTTCGTATGGACTACCTGCGCACACTGCAAAAGATGAACTGTTGTTTTTACAGTACAATACTGGCAGCCGAAGTTCCAATTTAAAACTGTAAAATGCACAGTAATAAACTAACACTAGCAGTATTAGTTTTCTTACTGTAAAGTTAGGAATTTTACAGTTAATTGCCGTAAAATTTAGCTGTATTATACTGTGAAAACAACAGTATAACACTTTCAGCGGAGATTACAGTTTTAAACTGTAAAATTAGCAATTTTAGAGTTTAGAACTGTAAAATTAGAAATTGTACAGTTTACTACTGTAAAATTAGCAATTATTACAGTTTATTACTATAAAATTAGCTGTATTATACTGTAAAAACAACATTCATTTTTACAGTGCATTTTCAACCAAGTAGTTTTTTTTTTTTTTTTTTTAATTTTTCATTAAAAAAAACTGCTGCGCATTAACAGTAGCTAATTGAACAAAAACTATAGTTTATGTAGTATCAAAAGGTCAAAAAAGAAAAAAAAGCAAAACAGTTAGTTAAAACATTGGTTGTGTGAGATAACTCTTCTCTCCAATTATAACCAATCAAAGATGAAATAATATATTATTTTCTGAGAGCAGAGTGACAAAATATTTCTTTTTTTTTATATTCATCTCAATAATTTTCTCCGTAAATGAATAAAGCATTGAAAATTTTATGTTGCTACCATCCATGAGTAGAATGGAAGGCTTTTTATAATCCTGCTATAATCTTTTATGATTTAAAAAGGGTAAAATTTTACTTTAAAATTTTATTTAAAAGAATTGCACTTCCAATTTTTAATTGAGAGATCAAAATTAACTGTTTTTATTTTCTTACTGTAAAATAAAATTCATAGTTTTGAATAAAACATGTTTCAAATGTAAAAAAAAAACTAAAACTCAAAACCTTACTTAACTTAATCCAAAGTCGTCATCCATTTTTTTTTCCTTTCCCTGAAATATTTCGCCTTTAACAGTCTTTTATTTAGAATAAAGAAGTCTAGAAATCCATATTTAATCATAAATCAAGTCTTCATTGTGTATTAACAAGGTGTTCTTTCTTACTTTGTGAACTAACATAATCAACTACTTTAAATGCGCAGATTAAATTTAATCCGGGCTTAATTGGTTTTGAACTCTCACTTTAGCACCCAATTAGAAACTATATTTTTCTTTCAATGAAATTTTTACGAAAAGTTGCCTTGCAAAATTGGTATACATATTTTCTTTTGTTGTGATAATGCTTTTTTAATTGCCTCCTTTTTCAAAATTATCCATTGTTTTTAATTCAAGCTTTTTACACTTTGTACAGAAACGTAGATAAGGCTTTAAAATTTTAATTTCTGTCGCGTTAATTAGCAATTCTTTGACAACCAAACAGTAAATAATTCTACCTCATTATCGCGAGTTTTTTTTTTTCCTTTTTACCCTCCTTCCTTTGATATTATTTAATCATGTGTTTTATTTATCATCATGCTTTGTTTTTAGAAAATATATTTTTATAACTGGAACTTTTAGCGTATATTATTCTACGGATGACTTTTATTTCGAAACAGATGTTTTGAAAAATTCACACTTGCTAAATGAATATTTACTTAAATCCTTAACGCTAATGCTCTCTTCACAGAGGGCTTCATCGCAAAAATGCTCTGTCCTCAAAAATTGTAATTGCAAATGGAACCTTTCACAAAATATCGAAGGGACGTTATTTACCTCCCAAAGCTCCCAACTTAGTGCATTGATAAAGAAGTTATTTATAGCCTCGAAACTTACGGAGGGCTTATTTTTTACAATGTGTGACATATATGCATTGTTTTCTTCTTAGCTTATAGTTTTAATCTGTCATTTTTATCAATTATTATTATATTAACTTTTGTCTGAAAATCATTTTCCTTTTTTCAAAAATAATATAGCTTAAATGGTTTCAATGCAACCGAAATTCCTACTACTACCTTAAAAGTGGCCTAGTTGGATCTATACTATTAAAATATGTTTGCGTCTGTTTGTCTGAAGCTCGAACTCCTCAAAAACCGCTGAGAGTAGAGAATCGAACGAAGTACCATTCGATTCGAAATTTTCCAAGGAAAGCAACAATAGATTAAAATCTGTTTTCCTCTTAATTGAAGTAAAACTTTGTTATAACTTTTCCGAATATATGGTCATATGACCAAATTAAATTATTCAACCAATATAAAATGCTTGATAATAAAATAAAGAGGTTTTATTTAATAGCTATGTCATTTATATAACTAAAATTTAGAAGCTTTAAAAATGACTTTGCTTTTAGTTTCATTAGGTTACATAGTAATTCGATTTTTAAAAGAATTAATGGTGTAATGTGGCATCAAGTTAGGTCTGAACTTTTAATCAACGCTAAAAATAAACATAAGCTTCTTTTCAGGCTGAATCACCTTACTAAACTTTTTACAATTGCAGTGGATGCCAGTAAATTGAATCACTGGTTACTTGAATCAGCAGCTTTAAGGAATCAAATTGTCAAAAACTGAACAAAATCCAGCTTTATTAAATTAGACGCTTTATTGAATCAACCGTTTTATTAAACCGGCAAAACTGTTTAGAACAAATGTGATTCATATAAATGACGGCCACTGTACTAAGCCCACCTATTGTGCACACAATCAAATAAATTTTCTCTGAGCGTTATAAATATCTCAGTTTTTTGTTGTCGGTATAATATAATAATAAAAACATTGAAACTAACTGAATTTATGTACTATTGTAAATGAAAATTACTAAAATATTTCATGATAGAGCATCGTAAATGCAACTGTAAATTTTTGACAAATCTATTCATCCAAAAACTTGCAAGAACCAGTTGGTAAAATTTGTCACTTTATTAATTAAAAAAAAGTATTGACTATATTTATGTTCTGTCACGAAATGTTGGATAACATATAATTTTTTGGGTTAACTATCAACATTGCAGTCATATTTAAATGTCTCACCCTGGTACCCATTTTCCTGTTAATTCAAAAATGTAACACTTTTCCGAAACATATACATTTATTCCATCACAGATACTAGAAGAATTCAAATAGCACCTAAAAGTTCACCAGACTAAAAAAAAAAGGCATTCATTGCAGACCATAGACAATGTAACTCGTGCGTGACGTACGATTAGCTTCCACTATGGAGCCATTGATAGCAGTCGGATGTATGATTGCTGCCAAAGTGAAAACGATAATAATGAAATAAACTTGATTGAATGGACTCCTAGTGAAGTGAAATAAAACGTACTTCGCCGATATTTTATACCATCTGCAGCGGCAGTGTTTGTAGGAATGAAACTCAGGGGCGCTTCGATGGGAGGTCACGGAAGATTACTGTGACCTCCCTAGATGTTTTCTTATTCGGCAATTTCTTCTGACAGTTTGTAAAAACGTGGAGATTGTATTGCTACTTTTTCCTTTTTTGATTCCTAGATATAGGTGTATATGTGCATGCTCGTATTTTATCATTCGAGAAAATTCAAAGTTTCCTTCTGCAACTTGATGGGTCTCTCGCCCAAAAATTTAGTTCGGAGCGCCTCTGATGAAAAAGCTCAGATCTTTGCAAAAATCATTGGTCATTTAAAGTTATATATATATATATACATATATATATATATATATATATATATATATATATATATATATATATATATATATATATATATATATATATATATATATATATGCTTTTTTCTGTAACACACGTCCTAGAATCTTCTATACACATTATTGATTTTGCTTTTTTTTTCAGCATCTAATGATTGGTATTTCATTATTTGTTTTTTTCTTCTTTTTAATATTATAACGAAAAGAGTACACAGATATTATTAGTTACTTTTCAAGAAGTTATATTTAAAGGAGCCTTAAACAACTGGCGTTTGCAATGATACTTGAAATTAGCGCCATGTGATGTTTGAGCATTTAAAAGTGAGATTGTAAATTCTTTGTGTATTTTTATTTAACTTGAAATAAGAAATATATTTTATTATAATTGCTTAAGACTGACCATTTTTCTTCTAATTTTGAATAAGAGCATATTTAAAAAAGTGTGTAGATTAGCTGTTTATAAACCAATTTAGTCATTTCCAAAATATAAAAAAAGTAATTTTATCAGAATGGAAAAAAATACTCGCTTTAGTACCAATAAAGACAATTTTAGCGCTAAGACGGCAGTAATTTCAAAAGATATTTACAGAGCATTAATATTTTATTCAACACTTAGACCAAGCCCCTTTGGTCCCCAGGATTTACAAGTAAAAGGAGCAATCCTCGCTCGTAACTTACATTTCAGAACAATTTCTTGTTCACATAAGTACATCGTATTCGAACATTTAGAAAGCATTTCTTTGAACTGTCATGTGGTATAGATCCTTAAAAAGTAATATTTAAGTCTTGAAAATGACGCTCGGTTCGCTCTATGCTGAGTAGGATAGAAGACGAATTAATCTTAATAAGTTATCTAAAAATTTCGAAATTATATGATTTCGAAAAAAAGTTTTACAGTAACAAAATCTTCCTTTTTGTTCCGCTCTTCATCGCTTTAAAAGAACAACTGAGCCTTAAAGCTTTAAAATGCATAAATTGTTAAATTAGAGTTTAAAACACAAAAAAGTATTTTTAAAAATGGAAAAGACATTTGAGTTAATGTTATCATTAAAATTCATCTTTTCTGAAAGTAAAATATGTTTTGGATCTGAGTTGGTCTAAAATAATGTATTTATGCAGCAAAAATATTTAATTAAGACCTAAATGATTGCATGAGGGTCTAAAGATATTCCATCAAAAATTTAAAGTAAACTTCAAAGTTGACGAAGTTGAAGTTCTTCAAAACGCAAATAAATAAACAAATGATAATCCGTTGCATGAAATTTTGTATTTAAAAAAAAAGCAGGTACACAATTAGTAGTTATTCCCTGGCAGTTAGCCAAAGTTCATCAATTTAAACAAATTCAAATTTTATAAACTAATTAATTTTGCCTTAAGTTTTTAACAAAACCATGAATAAAGACATTTCATTGTAAAAGCTTGGTATATGGCACTTATATCTTTGACAGTCACTTTTTCCCTTTTCATACAAAAAATCCTTACTTTTCTAAAACAAACTTTTTATTTAGCTCCATTTTTCATTCTTCGTCCGCCTGGAAATATTTCCTCTGCACCAAAAATGCTGATTTCAGAGGATTTCGAAAATGTTCACAGATAATGGGGAACATGCATCTTTGGGTGAAATGGAAATAAATCCCTTTTCTAACATATTTCTGTATTTTAATCCTATGTCGAGGAGTGAGATTATTTTGAGTTTGATCCCTTTGTTTGTTTGGATTCTAAGATTACGTTATCGTGATTTCAAGAAGATGACGCTTTTTTAAGTGCATCATGTATAACTATTGGCTGTACAAATTCGAATATTCCGAAAAAATAACTAATTTTTCGCAATGTATTTAATGACCTGATCAAAAATAGAAAATATAAGATCAAATTATAGCCTTTCAACAACCTTTTGTACCTTTTCGGGCAATGATAAATTTCAATGGACTAATTTTAATGTTGAAAAAAATCATATGTGTTTGTTACGTGTCATTTTAAAAAGCTTGCCGTAACAAATAATCCTTCTGCTTACTGTTTTCTGATAGAAAATGATGTGTCAAGTACTATGAACACTATTGGAACCGAACACTATTGGACGGATACAAGGAAGGGGAAGGAGGCGAACGCCCCTCCCCTGGGAGCCTCTTCACCGGTAATTTTCCGACATTGAAGTACTAAAAATTCAATTTTATTCGGTTTTAATGAAGTTGGAGGAGGAAGGTGTGTGAGGCTCTCCCCGGAAATCTTTCGGAATTGAAGACCGAATCCTTTGTCCTTTGTGATCAATTGTTGCAACCCAGTTTGCATAGCAAAAAGTTAGTACAAAAATTCAATCGCCTCTCCCTTGAAAAATTTCTGGATCCGCCCTTGAAATCTGAATAATTCTGACCATTTGTTAAATTACAAAAGTTGAAAACCGGAATCGGACAATGTCGACCTTCCCCAGTAATTTACCGGAAATATTCGGTTTTTCGTTAATGTCTTTGATAGGTGAATATGAATATTTGCTGCCTAATATCGACATTTACCAAATTTAAAACTTTCACTATTACACATAACTTTTAAAAATATATTTAAATGGAAGAAAGTGTTGACTGAATATATTTGTACAAAAGTTTTAAACAGTTTTTAAAGATTAAGATCAATTCAAAGATGTAATGTATGCATTATTTCATTGAATCAAATTTAAGCTACTTTTTTCCCCATTTTCGGTAAAAAAGCTTGAATTGTGCAAAAGTTAAAGTTTTATTTTTTAATGAGAAAAATAAATGAGTTCTCTATATCAAACCAACACGAATTTTCGAGCACTTTTAGTCGCTAAGCTGTATTTTTGAATAATCTTAATCTCACACTGAGTTTCTCTCTCAATGTAATTAAGAATGATAAAAATGCAAAAATTATTTGATCTCCTCCCATTTCTGAAATCCAAGCGCCGGCCTGACAGCCCAACAAATATATTATTACTGTGACTCACCTTTCACTTGTAATTGTTTAGGAAATCTTATTAATAGGCTTTTATTAATTTCACATGTAGGTTCATTTGTTTGTATGTATGTAACTCTGAATAAAAAATCAAATACACGTTCTTTACATAGATAAAAGTAATGTATTTAATACTATTAATACTAAAGGCTAAACTATATTACATGTGGATGTATAAAAGTGCTTCAGTTGTTTGTGTGTAACTCAGAATAAAAGATAAAATTCACGTTCTTTACAAATATAAAAGTAATATATTTAATACTATTATTATTACTAAAGGCTAAACTATATGACGTGTTGATGCATTATTAGTGCATGTAAACTAAGCAGATATTCAATAGTTTTGAAACTTCTTTCTAGTTTTATTTACTCTAAAAGCGTATTTTTCAGTTTTTTAAACTATATTTAGTACTATTTTTACAGAAAACTCTCATCTGTAACGAAATCTTGAATTATAATACACTAAAAGTGAAAACAAAATCTTTTGTCTCAAAAATCAAAATTAGTGGCGACTAAGTAAAAAAAAACGTGGCGACAAATTTTTTTTTGCCACATGACATCCAGTCACCTCTGACCCCAACACTGCTGTATTACCACTAGTACCTTCTATCTCCTGAAATCACATTCACATTAATGCTCTTAGTTACTATGTGAATGAATGAAACCGTGAGTAACAATTTTAAGTAAATAGGAAACAAAAAGTGATTTGACCATATTCTTCTAAAAATGAAATAATTTGATGGTAACAAAGTTTTCAAATCTCTACTTTTTTTTGGAAAGTCCCCCCCCCCCCCCCCAAAAAAAAATAATAATAAGGAAAATCTAGCTACAGTAGCAACATATTACTGTCTGATTTTCGAAGGTAAAACCTTCCGCGTATTTACGCATGCGTCAGGTCTTCTCTGATCTTACCGAAATAGGGGTGATAGGTAGGACATAAAGGAAATAAAGGATATAAAGGAAAAGAATAATAAGAAGCATTTTGAGCCATATCAAACAACGTAGAACGATACTAATTTCAAATACATCGTCCAGTTGAATGTGTCAAAGGGATAGCAAATGCAAGTTTTAAATTGAAAACTTCGGAAAGTTACCACTCACAACTCATCACCCCTTTTTTAAGTGGAATGGTTCCCGAGCGCTAGCCGCGGTTTTCAATTACGGACAGTACCTACGCAAATGTAGTTAGGGGTCTTTGAAATATTTACTAAAATAGAACTTTTGCTATTATTGGTTTTGCTAAAATGTGGTTTGACTGTACTAAATTTATTAATGTAATAACCGTTTTGAAAATTAAGCTTTAGAATATATAACAGCACACAATAATTTCGTGAATTACGCAACATTTGAGCATAAAATGATGCGTTATTATGCTCTACTTTATTTTTCTATCATCAGTATCTACACTACTACAATAAAACGTCGGATAATAAGAAACTGAAATTGACTCTTATAATCATTCGATTACAACTTGAATGACCGTATGTTCCAATATTATGCTATGAACTATCGTCAAGATCTTCATTAAACTGAATGGATCTTTCGAAAAGCACATTTAAAATTGAATAGGTTTCAGATTATATATGAGCAATTTTCTGGTAACACAATATCTAACTCATATGATAGTTTCAGATAGCCATTTCAGATGTCATTCTGAGAAGCTCAATTTTCTAGCAGAATGACTGTGACGTTAAAATATCCGATATTTTAAAACGGTTTAACTGTGCGGCCTATATGCACCTACAAGAACGTCTTTCTTTATGTTTATGTTAAATTTTATTGTATGCATTTAGAAGAAAATGACTGAGTCTACTTTGAAGAGTGTTTATCCTCTTTCCTTCAATTTAGAACCTAGATTTATGACGATGGCAGTGATTTTGTAATTGCCGCATAAAAGTGTATGATTGCAATTGCCAAAGATATGCATTCTCAGGTAACTTCTGTGAGTTCAGTTAGGAAATAAATATTTAAAATGACTATTACTTCTTAATAAAGCAATCATGCACGCACTCACACCTATAGTTTTAACTATTACTTTTCTTTTGTCTACGAGAACCATTTAAGAAAAGGGATATTGCAGGGTAACTCTTGATTAAAGTAATGGGACATATATGTTCCCAAATGCTCAAAAGTTGTTTTATAAATGATCGAAAACAAGTAATTAATCAGATATATATTTTCATGTTATTGAGATACCAGAAAAAAAATAGACAATTTTTGTTTCCAAAAAATTTAAATGTTACATGTAAACAGATGTAAGGACTTAATTTTCCTTGAATGTATGATTCTCAATACATGGTTGGCTTACGCTAACCACGTAAAATATCCATTAATATCAATTAAAAAATTTTAAAAACCCCGATAAATGAAAAGCCATAAACTATAAAATCAATTACAAGTATTGAATTTGTTAAAAAAATAGAAACTGGCAACTCATAAACATTTTGATAAATTATAAGAGTTTGCTTTCCTTGTCGCCAACAATGACAACGGTTCCGATCGCGTGAATAAAGGCCAAGGGCGGATCCAGAAATGTTCCGAGGGAGAGGCGATTGATTTTTTTATATCTTACTTGCCCATTTTTTTCTCCATGCATCCTTGTTAACACATGTTGATTACAAATGTTTTGGTCTTCCATTTCGAAAAATTTCCAGATCATAGCCCCGATTCCCCACCCTTTCCCTAAATATCATCAAAGATCAACTAAAATTGCCTGTTTTGAACTTCAAAACCTAAAAACTGCTGGAGAAGAGTCCCTCAAGGGAGGGGCGATTGCCCCTCCCTTGTATCCGCCTTTGATAAAGGCTAAGCTGCATTTGCTAAAAAACGCAATAACTCGCGTTCTATAGAACATGGAAGATCCAATTACATCGCATCAGATGCGGAAAAATTTTTCTCTTTCATTTGGTGCCATTTTTTTAAGTTTTGAAGTACGTTTTCAATGCAAAAATCCCGAAAAACTATTCACAGGTTTTTAATTAATATCTTCGTTAATTAATACCACCCGAAGACGCAACCTAACTAGGAACACTCTTGATCAACTCCCCTTTCGAACAAAAAAAAAAAATGTCAAAATCGGTTCATCCATTTAGGCTGTAGAGTGCCACAGACAGATGCACAGATACACATACACGTCAAACACATAACCGCCTTCCTTTGTGTGTCGGGGGTTGAAAAGAAAATTTTCAGTGAAGATTGTTCGTTCTTCTTAGTCTAAAGGGCCATGCTCCACATCAGCGTAAAACGCAACCGAAACTGAAGGCAGAAACCGAAAATCCACTTTCCATAGGAATACCATTGAATCCATTTTACGCTTCTGCCTATTTTTTCTGCTTTACGTCGATGTGGAGCATGGCCCTAAATTTTAATTTTAGTGCGCGTATTTGTATCATGCGTGAGAATTTCAACGTTATTCAGTAGCACGCCGAACTTAAATAGCAAAACGTGAATTTTAACAATAATTTTGTATTAACTTATGTCGTATTGGGAGAATAAAATTGTAGTTTTAGTTACGAATGCATTAAAGAACATTTACACAAAATCTTTTTCACTAGCACATTTCTTTCATCCGCAAGCACCTCCTTAGTAGGGGATACAGTGGGAGCTGGTTAATTAAATCAACATCTGTGTAAAAAATAGATGTTGTTTTTATAGTATAATACAGCTAATTTTACAATAGTTTTACAGTAATAAACTGTAAAATTGCTTTTTTCACAATTTATTACTGTGCATTTTACAGTTTTAAACTGGAACCTCTGCCTCCAGTATTGTACTGTTGTTTTTACAGTATAATGCAGCTAATTTTATGGTAATATTGCTAATTTTTCAGTAATAAACTGTAAAATTGCTAGTTTTGCGGTGATGAGCTAAATGGCTTGTTTTACTGTTTATTGCTTTACAGCTTTAAACTGAAACCTCTGTTGCCAGTATTAAACTGTAAAAACAACAGCTTATTTTTTGTAGTGTGATTGAATCAGCCGCTTCAATGAATCATCGTCAAAACCGGAACACAATCCAGCTTTATTAAACTACACTGTAAAAAATGAATGTTGTTTTTACAGTATAATACAGCTGATTTTATAGTAATAAACCAAAAATTGCTAATTTTACAATAATAAACTGTAAAACTGCTAACTTAATAGTTTATTACCGTGCATTTTACAGTTTTAAACGTGAACCTCTGCTGCCAGTATTACACTGTTGTTTCTACAGGGTAATACAGTTACATTTTATGGCAATAAACTGTAAAATTTCTAACTTTATTGTAAGAAGCTGTTAAATTGCTAGTTTTGCAGTTTATTACTGCGCATTTCACAGTTTTAAATTAGAACCTCTTCTGCCCGTATTATACTGTAAAAACAACAATTCTTTTTTTTTTTTTTTTTGCAGTGTAGCCGCTTTATTAAATCAAAGATGTTCACAACAAACGTGATTCCTATCAGCGGCTGCCACTGTATCATTGGAAAAAGAGACATACGGGCTTACAACAGCCAAGATAAAGGTTCAAATTACTCTTTTAAAAAGCCCATAACAGAATATATTCTTCATTAGATTTCATAATAAAAAAATATATACTTTCAAAACATTCTAGCTGCTGCAACTTGTTTAAAATTTACTTTTAATATTTTCAAGTGCTTAATTTATCTTGCCCTTGAGTGTCAAGAGAGGCAGTACCATGACATTATTACATGCATCCTTATTGGAATTTGAAGAGTGTTGGGAAACATTTCAACTGCTGGCTAAAGGGTCTCAAAATAAAAATTGCGGAAAAAATTCGCTCCAAAACAAAACGCATCTAAATTTTATTTTAAAAAATCCTTTTAAAACCATGTGCGGTTGAAGAATTCAGTAATTGAATGACGTTTATGTCAGGGAAATGAATAGTACAAATGAATAGTATGCAAAGTATTCACATTCCATCAAAAATCAAGCTCCTGATCGAAAATTTCATTTAAGGTCTGAAAACAAAAAAAGTCATTTGGAAATTCATTAATTCTTGAAAATTAATGATACTAGTGGCTGTTGGTAATGTAAACGGTTACGTTTTAAACATCGTTATGACTTAATGGAATTCAGTTAGAAAATGGACATTTTTCAGTTACCTTTTCCAAAATCAAACCCGTCATTTTAAGGGGTCGGCGGGGCAATCTCCCGGCTTTGGAAGATTACTGTATTTAAATGTAAGTGGGCATGGTTTTTGCTGTTTTTTTTTCCTTAAATCTTTTTTATTTAGCATATATGCCCGCCCCCTCCTCCCCCCCCCCCCGATTTGGAAAAATTTTAAATGACGGGCTGATCTGAAATACTTCACAAATTTCTTTCTTCAAGAATTAAATTGGAAAATTGGGCGGGGGGGGGGGAGTTGGATTGATAAAGTTAAATAAAATCAAAAGAGACATAAAAAAAATTATAAATGTTCATGAAATATAATCTTAATCAACAAGTCATGCAATTAAATATCATACCATGTTTTATAAAAATGATTTTCGTAAATGTTGCAGAAATACTACATTCAGAAACATGCTTGAACACTAAAATGCAAATAAAGAGGCAACCAGCAGCCTTTTGCATTTAAAAAAGTTCGTGGGGATTTCCTGATCGTGTATGCTCTTAAAATTAAGTTCATTCTTGGGTTTTCATAGCTATTTTAATGCGTAAAGTGTCATTAAAATTTCACTGTGTTCTGTACGTCGTTTCTGAAGCAGAAGAAAAATACAATATAATAAAAAAATTATTTTTATTTGGATTAGACGCAAATGTAACCGCCCACTCTTCGCTATATTATGCTCCATCTCCTCCTATTTTTTCGTTAAATTTTAAGCTTTCATCGTAAAGGAAAAAATGTAAGAATGGGTTTCTTGAGCTGATGTGAAAAATGCGATGAACTTACTCTTAAAAATAAACAACGTTTGATATATTAAATATAGTATAAGATAAATTGGGAGGTGGGATACAGAACTGAAGTATTTATATCTTTCATAAGTTCTTGTATCCACAAGCATCTCGGTTGTCGTAGATAAACTCTTTTTTGAAAATAAGGTTTGTTGTTGAAACATTACTGTTGAACTTATTATTTGTTTTTCAAGAATACATCACTAAAAAACATAATGCTAAAATGATACGCAAAATTTAATGCCTGAGTAATAATTTTCGAAAAACATCATTTTAAATGAGTTTCAAGCTATTCAACCTGCCTGTATTATAAGTTCTTTCCTTGAAATTAATTAATAAAAGAACTGACACTTCTTTTTTTTAAGAGCTCGAATCTTTCAATTAGCTTTTTAACTTTCTATAGTTACGGAGAGAAAAATAAGTTTTTCTTCTCTTTTTTCCTGAAAATTGATTCCCGAAATAAAGAAAGAGAAGAGTAGCTCCTGTTTGCTTTCCAGTTTTATAAAAACAAAATACTGCGGAAGTGCTTTATTAAAATCTGTGACAAAAACTGATATTATTTATACCCTTACTATAAAATTAGTTTCTAAGATTTTGTAAAAGTTCAACATCTTATCGTCTATTTTTTGTATCATACGAATCAAGAAAAAAAAAACAGCTTCAGTTTATCTTATTTTAAAAAGTTGTGCCCTAACTTTTACAAAGCTTATTGTTGATGTTTTCTTTCCAGCTTCATAAGAGCAAAGTACTGCGAAAGTGCTATATTAAAGCCTTTAACGAAAACTGGGAGTTTTTCTCATTCCCTCACAATAAGATTTGTTTCTAAGATTTTTTTTAGCGTTCGATTTTAAGCAACATCTTATCGTCCTTTTTTTTTTCTTTGTATCATCCGAAAAAACAGCTTTTAGTTTCATCTTATTTAAAAAGATGTGCCCTAACTGCTACAAAGCGTATTGTTAAAGTCTGGAAGCATGTAATGACCTCCCTAAGTAATTTTTGTTTTCTTGTTTTGTAACATTAGCACTTCCTTTGATTAAAAAGGCGACCATTGATCTTTAGGAGAGAAAGACCATTTTGTTTGAAACTTCTCGATATAATGAAGCCCTTAGAAAAGAACTAGAAGTAAAAGTTAATTGCGTTGCAGTCTTGATTGTGTTACATCCCCTTACTTTTCAAATCCATTAGTTATAGAAATGGATTCGTCACTAAATGTTACTAAAAGATAATGGGGGATTCTCTTCGAAAAACATTTCTTTAAATAGTTCAATGGCGAAAGAAGGCCCAAGGCTCATTGCTAATTAAAAGTTTAGAACGAGTTCTTTTTATATATTGTGTATCATCGGATGAGAACTATAACTGCTAATACGGAAAAAATAGAATGCTTCACTTTCGTTAAAAATTTTGGTTTGAAAGAAGATATTAGTACTTCTAATTGGATAAAGTTTTGAAATGGTAGTGCAATAACATTGAAATACAGTGTTCACATTCCCCAAAACTAGGAAAAATACATTAGTTTATTGAGTTTTTCTTGAAGCAGTACTGAAAAAAATTAATTGTAGTGAATTAGTTGTAGTATTTACACCGCGATATATTTATGTATCTGCATTACATAAACAATCACGATGATCTAGGACAGGCGTTCTCAACCTTTATAAAATCTGATTCTGTTAAAATTTAATTACGTACACTTAATTTAAAAACTTGACATTTTACGTATTTTAATGGGGTTTTTTTGCAATTTTTTTTATTAATCAGGCATAAAGAAAGAAGGTTTGAGGAAATAATTCGTGGGAACATTTAGCCCTAAAATGTGTGGTACGAATTGTAATACAGATTAGATGTTGTCGTGTTATAAAACGCTCCAACATAGGCATCTGTAACTGAACATTTTGCAAAACGTGTTCATACATTACACAGCTATGTAATTGATTTTTATTGAGAAAATCTCAGTATGTTCCTGTTTAAATTCATGCATCATTTATTGTAATATGTGCAGTAGTTTCAAAAATACCATGTTTTGAGATCGGGTTCATGATTTCTACTCACCCTGAATATCAGCTTGCATTTACTTATTGGTAACTCTCTCTGACAGTCTTTCATAATATTCGAAGAATATCCCTTTCTGAAACTTTTTATTTCCTTTTACGTAGTAAAGGAAGTATTGTGATCGCGAAAAAAAATCACTCAAATTTGAGTCTAAATTTTGATTTTGCTCACCCCCGAATGAATGTTCAGAATTTTTTTCGACCTGTCAGCACGTGCATATGTACCTACCAACATATAAGCAGCCGAAAAATCATTTTCAACCTCCCCCGAGTTAATTACGACGAGTTTTCTCGTGACATCTGTATGTACGTATGTGCGGATGTGTGTCGCATAACTCAAAAACTATATGCCGAGAAGCTTCTAGCTTGGTATGTAGGCTCTGAGGATGGTCTAGTTGTGCACCTCACCTTGTGGTTGCATTTGAATGTTCCCAAGGGGTGTTTACCCCTTTTTGGGGGTAAATCAGTGTTAATTTCACTGCAGACTCAAGTGATATGAATTGGCGCGACCACTTGGCGATAAGTCGCCAAGATTTTGGTCGCCAAGTGTGTTACGCCAACGACAAATTTGACGAAAAAAATATTTTTTGAATTTGGGTTCAACTTGGCGCTATTGGCGATATTTTGCGAAAAATTCACTGAATGATATTAAAATCAGCAATATTTAGACAATTAACCATTGTAAAATATTTTTTGCATTGTTTCGTGGCAGATTAGGGGAGTAAATATTTGAATTGTTACCTTGATCACTCCAAGCACTTTTTTTAACACTTAAGGCAACTATTAAGAAATTTACACGTAAAAGGAAGTAGTGTGGGGTCCATACCAGTTTTTTTTTTTTTTTGGTTTCTAGTTAACTCCAGCAAAATTCATTCTTTTCTGTGACCGTTTTAACTTTCATGAAGTTATTAACGTGTATTATCGTCGGCTGCCTTGTCTAGTGGTCAGAGATGTCTGACCGTGATGCAATGGTAACAGTTTCGAATCCCGGGTTGGGCATGGATGTACTTTCTCTCTCCTGTCATTGCCTTACTGTGTGGGAAAGTGTGTTACGAATGGATGCCTACCCTAGAAACGGGTCCCCCTTATGGCATATGTGTTGAGCTGAAACGGTCTTCCCCCTTAATGGTGCTCGTAGAAAAGGAAGCCGTACCTTAAATTGAGGAGATTTCATCTACTCGGCTCGGATACCCGAGTGGTATCAGTAACAGCAACACGTGTATTATCCCGTATCATATCGAATATGATTTAAGAAATGGTTTTACCAGAGTAAAATGTTTATATGTGTTTTTAATTCGAAAGCAGTAATGCATGGTCCGCTCTCTCATTCATTGCAGAGTTCAAAGAAGCTTTCGGACTATTTGATCACAACGGAGACGGGTCTATAGAAGCTGCGGAGTTGGGCGTTGTCATGAGGTCACTGGGACAAAGACCAACAGAAGCTGAGCTGGTCAACATGATCCGCCTGGTAGATCAAGATGGTATTTAGACTTCTGTATTTTATTCTCTAAATTGCGCATGGGCTATAAACGTCAGATAATCCTGTTGGGTTGTCCAATTCTGATACCAGAGACAGTTTAAAAGCCTCTACAATGTTACTCACTCATAATCTGAAATTTGCCTCAAAAAAGTTGTCAAAAGTGTTTGTAGTGTCCGCCCTTGAAAACCGTGCCTAACACTCGCGAACCAATCAACTTTAAAAAGGGGTGATGGGTTGTGAGTGGGAACTTTACTATGAGCAATTTTAGTTTCTTACTGTAAAGTTGAAATTTTGCAGTTAATTGCCTCAAAATTTTGCTGTATTATACTGTAAAAGCAACAGTACAATACTGGTAGCAGAGCTTCCAGTTTAAAACTGTAAAATGCACGGTAGTAAACTGTAAAATTAGCGATTTTGCAGTTTATTACTGTAAAATTAGCAATTTTGCAGTTTAGTACTGTAAAAGTAGAAATTTTAATGTTTATTATTGTAAAATTAGCCATTTTTACAGTTTAGTACAATAAATTTAGCTGTATTATACTGTAAAAACAATATTCATGTTTTACAGTGTAAAGCCAGATCTAATCAACTGCATTCCTATCCTAACAAATTGAACATTAATCTCATTTTTCTGTGAGTCCACTCGGTTAAACAATCCTTTCCCACATCCTTTATCCCTTTACATTTTTTGATAACCATTCGGAGGATACTTTGAGAGAGCGCAGATTGGCAAGAGCGAACCACGCCGTTCTGCATTGTTATCGGTATCGAACACTGAAAGTCAAGACCACATCTCTTGATTGATTTGAAGAGGCATTGACCTGGAAAGAAAGTGGTATATAAAACCCGCTGATCGACATTTGATAAATCAGTTTATGGCCATCACGTGAAAAATACATGAAATCGATATTGTTGGCTGCCCCCGCAACGTTAAGTCGCTGTTTTATTGCAGTATGGCAGACGGACAAAAGCTGAATGTTTTATTACTGATCCGTTTGCAAAAAGGATTGATTCTGATAATGTGTTGCTGGAATCAAAATAAGAGTTCGCCTCCCAACCTTTTTTTTTTTTCTTGTCAAAGGCATTTCCTTCTTTAAAACTTCTGATTTCTAGCAATATTTTGCAAATAGTTTATCTGCCAGATTTTTTTTTTTTTTTTGGCAGCTATGTTCAAATAATGTTCCGATAGTCATTTATCTATTAATTTGTTGTTGTTGTTGAATGTCCCCCTGGTCCCGATCTTCTAGATCAAGTCCATGAGACTACGTCGCTGTATCAATTCTATAAGTTCCTGCTCCCCTCACTCCACAGCAGCTGCGCACGGGCGCCAATACAATCAAGGATGTGGGCAGGTGAAGCAGGACGAGAACAATGACAAGGCGAAAAAGTTTTATCTATTAATTTACACACTATTATAATATAAATGAAAGTAAAAAAATACTTTTCCAGTACATCAACTTCTGAAAAATCTCCTGAAACTGATGATTATCCGAAAACTCACTTTTTTGCATATGATGATTGTTGAATGTCCCCCTGGTCCCGATCTTCTATATCAGGTCCATGAGACTACGTCGCTGTATCAATTCTATAAGTTCCTGCTCCCCTCACTCCACAGCAGCTGCGCACGGGCGCCAATACAATCAAGGATGTGGGCAGGTGAAGCAGGACGAGAACAATGACAAGGCGAAAAAGTTTTATCTATTAATTTACACACTATTATAATATAAATGAAAGTAAAAAAATACTTTTCCAGTACATCAACTTCTGAAAAATCTCCTGAAACTGATGATTATCCGAAAACTCACTTTTTTGCATATAAATTTGCCTTTGTTGATGCTGTTTAATTTTACCTGCTATTTCGTTCCTTTCTAATTTATAGCCAAAACCAACCCTTTTCACTTCCTTTTACTTAGTAAAGGAAGTATTGAAATCGCAAAAAGTTTTTCTCTCAAATTTCGGTCTAAATATCTATTTTGCTCACCCCGTATGAATGTAGACTAGTTTTTTTTTTTTTTTTTGACTCGTCAGCACGTGCACACCTATGAATATATGGATGGTGTTATGCAAAAAGGAGTTAACCCACAAAACATAAAAAAATGAGTTATCCAACTGTGATGGTAAAATATGTTGCTTTCTACATTAAGCAAAAATATTTAAGCCCTATCAGCATTTCATGGTAACATATCCTTGGTATATTGATATAGAGCTCCATGCTTTTTGCCAGAGTTTGTTGACTTTAAAGCCCACTATCTCAAAATCAGGTTTTTGTGGGTTAACTCCTTTTTGCATAACACCATCCATATAAACAGCCGAAATATCCATTTCGACCTTCCTCGAGTAATTTATCATGAGTTTTCTCGTGACGTCGGTATGGACGTATGTATGTATGAATGTATGTACGTATGTATGCATGGTATCTATGTATGTGTGCATGTATATACGTGCGTATCCGTACGTATGTGTGTGTATGTATGTTCGTATCTCGCATAACTCAAAAACGGAATGCCATAGAAGAATCTAGTTTGGCATGTAAACTCTGAGGAAAGTCTAGTTGTGCACCTCTTCTTGTGGTTGCATTCGAATGTTCCAAAGGGGGTCTTTTACCCCTTTTTGGTGTAAATCAGGGTAAATTTCAATGCAGATTAAAATGATGTTATGATTTGGCGACCACATTGGGTCATACCGCCCAGTTAGTGAAATTTTTGGCAAAAAAAAGTGTTTTCACACATTTGGGTTCAATTTGGCAATATTTTGCGACTAATCCACTGAATGGTGTTAAAATCGCCGATATTTAGAAGATGAGCCATTGCAAAACATTTTAATTTATGACAAATTAGGGGTGTAAATGTTTGAATTGTTTTCTTTGCTCTCATGCATTACTATATGGTATTTTTCTTCTTTTTTATACGTTCCATGCAATGCCTTGCAATTTTAAATCCCTGATGCTGATAAAAACATCACATTTCTTTACAGTTTCAAATTGTTATTCTACAAGTTTGCCTCAATTTTATATGTGTACTGGCTTATTACCCGGCGTTACCCGGGTGCTTAATAAAACATTATTTTATTAATGGATTGGAACTTATTTGGAACATAGTACGCAATCTTAAGAATGTATAAAAAAATTGACCTATAAATCTTAAAAGGAAATAGTCACAAAAAATTAACTTACTAACCTCTGCACTGTGGCGGCATTACCCAGGCAGATGGGGTAATCCCGCCACGAACCTGGGGTAATGACGCCACTAGCCAATGTGACAAAAATACTAAGAAGTAAGATTTATTGAAAATCTTACATGCATATAGCAAAATAATATAGGAACTGAAAAGCAAAAGAAGTGACATTATTAGATTATACGAGTGAAAAAACAGTGTATTTAAAATTGATCTGATTTCTATAAATTTACAAAAATCACAAATATAGTTGTCAGATGTTTCAGCATCGCTACATGAACCCACTTGCCACAACAAGTGCATCTGTACCACAGTTCGTTGATTCCATATTCATGGCATATGGCACAAAGTTGAACATTATCAACTTCTTCTTTATTAAAACCCATTACCCTTTCTGTTCATGCTTTTTGCAGAGGTCTTTCTTAGAGAAATCTTATGGTTTATTTTCCGAAAACCACTCACCCAATCCTCTCCGGCCATTCACGTTGTGCGATTAAAATTGTGTTTGATATTTAAGTCTTCTGCCACTTCAAATGCCATACGTCTCAATTCTGTAATTGTAATTCCAAAGAATAGGTTTGCCATTGTAAAAACTTTTTCTTTCAATATTTCTTCTTGTTCCCTGCTAAAAACTGGGTTTCTGTCCATGGTAGGAGTCGGTGCTTTTTTATTTTTTATTCTATCACGAAGAGTCGATCGTGGAATATTGAAATGTGCAGCAATACTTTTCACTGATTTACCTTCAGACACATGCTGCAAAGCTGCTTTTAAATCTTGCTCAGACCATTTAGCCTTATAGGTAAACCTTTTATGAACTCTAGGCATCTAGAAAATAAAAGAAAAATTTGTGTTAACTATTCAAAATAATACAAAAAATGGCATTCTTTGCATGCTTTTTGGACGAGGTTTTTTTTTTACTTTTTTGGAAAGAGTTTATATCTCTTAAATCCCTCGAAAATTTTGAAACGAAAGTTTTTATCAAGCTCAGTTTACTTTTGCGCATGTTAACTGCTTTAAAAAATTGTTTTTGATGAATACAGTGGAAAGACGCGTCCGGGGGTAATGCCGCCACCATGGCGGCATCACCCCCGGAAAGGTGGCATGATAACCCCGTTTGGACAACATGGAAGAAAAGTAGATTTAACGACATAAAAACAAATGGAAGTGATCAATATTGTTGATCAAAATGTAGGCTAAAATATGTAGTTAAAGATTATTCATAGCAAATGGTGCCATTGTAACATCTAAAGGTACATACCTCAGCTTATTCAAAGTGGAAAGATAAGATCAAACTTCTTCAAAACAATGTTCGTCACTATAAAAACAAAAAAACGTGAGCAATGGCTACCGTTCACTCGGGGCATTAGTTGTAGTATCGTTCGATAGAAGTCAGGAGTTGTCGGGTCCCCTAACCGGTGTCCTTGACTAGAATATTAGGGGTGGCGGCAATCCCCCGGTCTACCCTACTATATATATAGATTGTTGCTTCCAACTCTCGTACAAGAGTACAAGCAACCATTCATTTGAGCTATAAAATAATATATATTATTTACTAGACTTAAAGTGAAGTGAGTGAGGGCGTCCGTGCCAGATTTTTTTGTAATTTCAATGTGCTGAAAAAAAGTTGAGTCTCTGAATTGCTAAGCCTTACCACAAATTAATTCTTTTAACTTTTGTACGGATGAAATATTTATCGCCAATTTTTAAGCGAATTGAATTTTATAGATTTTTTCTTTCGTCCTTACCCCGCAATTCTTATTGAAAACTCCAAACCTCTTTTCGTTTTCAGCTATACATAAAAGGATGTTTCAAGCATCGGGCTGACCTCAGCATTTACATAAACATGAAAGAACTGCAAACACGGCCTCAGATGGCGGTTAGCTCTGAAGGAATTTGAAGGCGTTTAAATAAATTAAGGAAAATAAGATTACCAATAAAAGTTCTTTGAAATGTGTCGCGCAGGTAAATAAGAAAAAAAAAAGTCGCCTTCAGTTCAGGCATAGAAGTCATGAAATTTCTAAATATATATTGTGAAATTTAAAATTCGTAATTCAAAAAGAAACATTTGGGAAAAATTATTATCTTATTTGTGAGCTCCAATTTTTTATTACTACATTTGTTTAACGGACAAATGTAAATACTTTATTCTTATTATTAGTTAAACTGGCTTGTTACATAACATCACTTAACACCACATTTCCTCTCACTGTAAAAAACGAATGTTGTTTTTACAGTATAATACAGCTAAATTTTACCGCAATAAACTGTACAAATTCTAGCTTTACAGTAAGAAGCTGTAAAATTGCTAGTATTACAGTTTATTACTGTGCCTTTTACAGTTTTAAATTTAAACCTCGGCTGCCAGTATTACTCTGTAAAAACAACAGTTCATTTTTAACAGTGTTGGCCTTCTGAACCGTGATCCCGAGTTGGGACCCGAGGTGGCCTGTCGCAGGTTTTTCGAGTTGCAGAAAATCGTCAGCACCCATGTCATATGATTATGCAGAATGTAAAAGATCTCTTGGCTATTCGTTTGGCTTTGAATGCCCTCGGAAAAATTAACACGTTGACTGCCAAGCAATTCCTAGATTAGGAGTTGGGCTAAAGCCAATCTACATGTGCTGAGAGAGTTAGGACTTTATGGTACCTTCACCAAAACCGAAGCCAAATATCTCTACTTCTGCCCGAGTATGACATTTTGCGCTCGAATATGCATGAAAACAGCAAATCCAGGAACTACAAGCTAACTCGAAGTGGACTCAACAGCTAAGTTCACATACCACGAGTTATCTCGTAGCTTGGCAGTCAACGTGTTAAATCCCTAGTGCAGTTTCGCATCAAAAAAGTCTAGATGTCTAAATCTGATGGAAACTGAGCGTCAGTATTGTCCGTGCCATTGACATCCGCGCTCTGATGGCGCATGAAAGACTGGATACCATATCGGGAAATCGCGCGCTATTTCTGCAAAAGGCCAAAGCGCCTAGCTCAGCCCCATTAAAAGAGAAGAATATACGTAACCTGGTCAAATTTGACAAAGATTCTGCGTGGACCAGTGCCGGATTTACCGTGTCGCAAATGGAAGGGGATCCCCACCGTAGGAATCCTGAAGAAAATTCAAAAATTGCGCATGATGAATGTTTTACGTGCAATGGGTGGGGATTGCCAAAAATGCTCTACGACTATCCCTGAAGTCTCAGTACACAAAGATGTACTACGACTAGCCCTACCTAGCCCCCCAGTTTTGAGAAAATTGAAGCTTGTAAATCCGTCACTGACGTAGACCGCCGATTTTTTTTTTTTTTTTGAAAAATAAGCACACAAACTAACACATAAAAGAAACTAGGGATGTTATACACACGGGAAGTTGGGCCCACCCTCTCTTTTTCATACTTAAACTTTTATTTTATTTATGAGTCTCATACCATAGCAATGTACCAACTATATAAAATTAGCAATTTTACAGCTTATTACTGTGAAATTTAGTTTTAAACTAGAACTTCAGCTGCCACACTAAAATATGAATGTTATTTTTACAGTATAATATAGCTAATTTTATGGTAATAAACTGTCAAATATCTAATTTTACAGTATGAAACTGTAAAATTGCTGATTTTACAGTATGAAACTGTAAAATTGCTGATTGTAACTGTAGTATTACAGTAATAAACTGTAAAATTGCTAATTTTACAGTTTATTACCGTGCATTTTACAGTTTTAAACTGGAACCTCTGCTCCCAGTATTACACTGTTGTTTTTTCAATATAACAGCTAAATTTTAAGGCAATAAACTATAAAATTTCTAACTTTACTGTAAGAAACTGTAAAGTTGCTATTTTTGGTTTATTATTGTGCATTTTATAGCTTTAAATTGGAACTTCGGCTGCAACATTATACTGTAAAAACAACAATTCATTTTTTGCAGTATTATAAGGTAAAAAAAATATGCAGTGTATTCAAATCAACTAGGGTCGACTTTAAATAATCTCGATCAGCTCGAGAATCTATGAAATAAAATGAGGGTGAAGAGCACATATAGGCTAATTCATTGATCTCTTCGCCGAATTTTAATAGTCCCCGATATGAATCGTACGTCTGAAACAGTCATCAGGTTTTGCTGCTCGGGTTGAATGAAGGGGCGGATATAATCCCAAACGATTCGAAATGGGAGGAATTAAATAGATTAATGTGTTTTAAATGCCGCTGCTTTCCACTCTCAATCATTGCTTTCGTTGAAACCAAATGTTATCGATTTTCTTCAACTTCTTCTGTGGCTGGGTTATTACTTCTTTTTTTGTTCATCCAGGCATAAAATATTTTCTTATTATCGTTCATAAGATGTTTACGATTCGCAAATGGTATGCGGAATTTGAAAGCTGAAAAGAAGTTCCAGAGAAATTAATGCAGGTTGCTTTTTTTCTTCTTTTTCTTTTCAAAGTCCTAAGTTAGGTTCAAAACACATCTTTTTCCTTTTATTTTCACTCTATTTCTTTTCAATTTAAACGATACGAAAATGAAAAATAAAATTTTCAATAAACCAATACATTACAAAGCAATAATTTTACGGATAAAACGATGAATCATTGTATTTCATTCATATATGCTCAAACTTACATTATGAATTAAACTTGTAAGTCTTGAAAACTACGGTTTAAGATTTAAAACGAACTTAATTAAATGATACGAAAATGAAAATTAAAAGTTTAATAAACCAGTATACAAAGCAATAATTTTGTGGACAAAGCGGTGAATCATTGTATTTTATTCATATACTAGCTGCCAGGGCAGCTAGATTAGCTTCCTGCGGCATGTTGATGCATAACGTCCCCCCTCTCTAACTTTTACCTCATTCTGAAGTTTTATTTGATATAATTTAATGTTCATTCGATTTCAAGACGTACCACGAACGTGGCCCGGCGTTGCACGGGCACTTCGTGCCCTGAAAGTAGTGAGGAAAATGTCAAGAAACTACTCCCCGCCAAGGCGGCTCGCTAACAGGCGCTTCACGCCTTTACTTTTTTCCTGTATAAAAAAAATCATTCGAATTATTGAGATGCTTCGCGCCTTCAAGATGGTGAGGAAAGTTTCAGTAAGTTCAGCTCAGGCGCGGATCCAGAGTGGGGTCATGGGGATCATGACCCCCCCCCCCCCCTTAACCGACCAAATATAGCAAAAAATTGCATTTTTGGGACTTATTTTACGAAAAAACTGCCAAACCACCCCATTTTTGCACAAAAATTGCACTTTGACCCCCCCTTTCCGAAAATGACCCCCTCCTTAACCAGAAGATGGATCCGCCCTTGGTTCAGCTCGCTCAAAGGAGAAAAAGCAGACATTGATACTCAGTTTTTAATATAAGTAGATGGCTCTTCAACAAATGAATGTTTCAAAATATTACAAGTAGCTAGCGATAAAAATACTATGTAAGTCGCCCGCTTATGAGTTTCGTGTTTGATTTAGTTAAGCCTTCATTCAAAATTCTCATTTTCATTTTTATTATTGTTTCATGGCATGGCAACCACGTTTTGCAATGCAAGAATGGATTTCATATTTAATCATTTATTAGGCTTAATCGCTTTAAACTTGACTACTTATTAATTGATATCTTCGCTAATTAAAATCGTATAATTATATAGATTGAAACTAATGAAGCTTGAAAAATTACCTATCTATCGGTACCTGGTTCGACTTTCAGTTCATTGGCGTTCAGGAGAAAGAAGCGTGACATAGAAAGATAGTTAGAAAGAAAGATAGTTAGAAAGAAAGATAGTTAGAAAGAAAGATAGTTAGAAAGAAAGATAGTTAGAAAGATACTCAGTTTTTAATATAAGTAGATGCTCAAATTTACATTATGAATTGAACATGTAAGTCTTGAAAACTAAGGTTTAAGATTTAAGACGAACTTAATCAGTATAAAAATGTGATTACTGATATTGTAAATGGAATTTTCTACTTTCACAAAATCGAGAAAATAAAATATGACCGTTGCTTGACTTGACACTAACTTATATTGCATTTAATTTTTCAACAAAATTGAAAATTGAAGCAAAATGTTAATCTGTTTCCTCGCACTAAATCTTGTATATATTCGTCAAAGCAATTAAAACCGTGTGGCACATTAATGTTTTTGACGATTTATTTCTCATTAAATTGCAACATTCATTCTATTTCTATTTATAGTGTATAATCTATCAAATGAACTTCGAAACAGGCTTGGAAAAACTTAAAGTTGTCATTTTAAATGGGAAAATTAGCAACCTATTACTCTTAGTAGCAACCTGTTTTCTTTGCTGATCATTTTGGCGTATAAAGAATTTTTTGAAGGTCACTGTGACCTCCCAAAACAACTCTTTATGCGATAAATGTTGCCTGATGATTTGTTAAAATTCGAAATGAATATTGCAGTGCAGTGTAAGATCAAAAATCTGAACTAATTTGAAACACAGGTAGATTATATTTGTTGTTCAGGTTGTCGAAAATATCTAAAAAATACTGTTTAAAAATATAGTATGCTATTTAATGGCCAAGTGGTCCGGCGAACTGGCAACGGTTTCTAGAAATATTTGACAGGCGCTCAAAGATTTAAAGTTTAAAAAAATTTCTTACTCAAAAAAGAAAAAAAAACACCATTGTAAAAATAATATGTAATACATCTGTTGCATGGAATTTGTGATTAATTTTCGTGGTTGTCTATGAATTTGCAGCAACGTTTTTCACTTGTGTAAAGCTTATAACGTAATTACTTTGCTGATTCCTAAAATTTAAAGACTTTCTGTAACAGTTCTTTAACATTAAAGGAAATTTCCTTGTATATTTATTCTTTTTTTTTTCGTTTTTAATTTTTATTTTATAAAATTAGGAGGCTTAGACATTTATAGAAAAAAAATTCAAATTTTTAATCGGCTCAGAGAAGAAATTTCTTTTTTTTTTTAATCGGTAAAAAAAGAGAGAGAGAAGGAAAGGAAACAAAAACAAAAAATCCTTAAGGGTCCTTAAAACGAAATTCAAGTATTTTTAATGGTCCACAACTGGATTTTTTTCCACAAAAAAAAAAAAATGAAAAGAAATAAAAAGAGAAAAAAGGAAAGAAGCAAAAGGATAAAACAAGAACAAAAAATAATCACCTGTGTGCGATTTTTTTAAAAAGCTTCTGTTAGTCCGCGGGCAAACAAGATTGAGAAACTGTAGTATATATTGGTCTCAACTTTTTTTTTTTTTAACGCAAACGGATAATTTGTTCTACACCCTTTTTGGTTTAAGCTATTATCACCCCGAACATATGTAAAAATTATTTTGAGTATAGAATTTGATTGATTCTCTTGGAGAAAGTGACATCATTTGATGTTTAACTACGTAGATCAGCCCGAGTACAATTAGGCTTGCTGCCAAAAGGGGTTAACAAATAACCGTTTCAAACCTGAAATAATCATTGGATTGAGGATGACGCTTTCCAAGTCACAAGTCCCAAATGAATATTTGAAGCAGAGGTTTCAGACGTACTTGGGTCCTGTTCTTTAATGCAAGGAGATGCAGAATAAATAATTTATTTTTAAGTTACGTTGATGACGTTAGAGGTTTATTAGCTTAAAATTCTCATTATGACAAAATTCGTTTAAAATAACACTGTAAAAAATGAATGTTGTCTTTACAGTATAATACCGCTAATTTTATAGTAATAAACTGTAAAATTGCTAACTTTACCGTACTAAACTGTAAAATTACTAATTTTAGTTTATCACCGTGCATTTTACAGTTTTTAACTGGAACCTCTGCTGCCAGTATTATACAGTTGTTTTTACAGTATAATACAGCTGGATTTTACGGCAATGAACAAAAATTTCTAACTTTACAGTAAGATATAGTAAAATTTCTTGTTTTACAGTTTATTACTGTGCATTTTACAGTTTTTAATTGGATCCTCGGCTGCCAGTGTTATACTGTAAAAACAACAGTTCCTTTTTTGCAGTGAAAGCATATTCTTAACAATTTTAAAATGTTAATCGACTGCGCGTGATTCATTTTAAAAATCTTATCACCAACAAAATGTTTAAAAAATTAAAATTGCATCTAATAGAAAATTAAATAACCCCGCCATCTTTGTTAATTTTTTTACTCGACTACTGTTGATTGCTATCACAGCCTAGACAGTGGTGAAAATCGAAAATTTTACTATTTGAGTTGAACGGGGATTTGAATTCCTCTTTAATTCTTTGATTAAGTGTACCAAATGCTAAGAGAAATAAATAATTGGCCATTACGGTTGCTATTATTAAATGGACAGGCGAGAATGATAGACGTTAAAACAAAAAAAAAAATCTGTTTTGCTTGATTCCTCTTTAGTTTCTCTATTAAGTGCACCATATGCTGAAAGAAAATTAAATAACTAGCCAATTAGATTAAATTGCATCACAGTTAAGCACAAGGGTGGATCCAGAAATGTTCCAAGGTAGGGGCGATTGTTTTTTTTTTTTTTTTTTTTTCCACTTGCCCTCTTTTATTTTTCCACATATCCTGGTTAACACACGTTTATTACAAATGTTTCGATCTTCAATTTCGAAAAAATTCCAGATCAGAGCCCTGAATCCCAACCATTTCTCATAGTATCACCGAAGATCATCTGAAATTGCCTTTTTTGAACTTCAAGGTCGAAAACTGCTGGAGAAGAAATCCTCAAGGGAGGGGCGATCACCCCTCCTCGCCCCTCTCTTGCATCCGCCGCTGGTTAAGAACAATGTTTTATCATTATTAAATGTACTATACCCACTGAGATATGTATTATGAAACTACTAAACGTATTGCAAGACAAGATTGTTAAACATATTCACTAAGACAATTTCTTTTTCTTTGGTGATGCCTATAAATAAATGAATTTCGTTGTTATTATTTTTTAACCGTTTTAAAAGGTTCCTTTTTTTTTCCTTTGAGAGAAATTGCAAAAGAATGTTCCTTTTTTTATGGAAAAAACGAGGAATCACAGCTTCTTAAAAGTAGTTTTTATGTTACATTGTTGCATTAACTCTTACATTTTGTCATGTTTAACTAAAGCAGTTTTCTTCTTCTTGTTTGCCGATTCCAAAAAAAGTTGGTTCATGTTTTAAAAACAATGTCAAAATACAAGAAGATAAAAGTTAACTTTAAATTCACTCGAAACCTCAAAAAAAAAACTTCATTTGCAACTTTGCCAAAACACGAAAATACTCAACACAAACCGCACTTAACTTCCTTGGCTATTATTTTCTCAAACCCTTCAGAATGTTATTCTCGTTTTTATTTGCAAATCTACTCGAAAACCATACACAGTTTCTTCCATTACTCTTTAAGTACGAAATTATTTGTTTCTTGGCACTCCGTCTGGCAATTCAGCCGCGGTCGCAGTGAACCACTGTCAACATTAATAAAGAGCGGCCAAGAAAGGATGTCTTAATTGCTTTCTGGGATGACGTCGAAATGATAAGGTTTTAGTTTTGTGTCGTATTTGTAGAGGTTTTGTGCTTGGGTGGCTGACGTTATTTGGATGGTTGAATTTCTCTTTTATTTACCTCTTCCAGTTATGGTTAGGACGTTTATTTATTTTTTTTTCCTTTTTATACATTTTTTTTTTTAATTTTTACTCATTTTTTATTTCTATTTTTATTTCTTTCATTATTATTATTATTTACTTAATTTATCCTTTTAATTTTATTTGTTTATTAACTTTTAATTTTTATTTAAATTTGTTATTTTTTTAACTTGTGGAATCACATCCTAAATTTAAAACTGAAGGATGTTTTAAATTAAAGATGTGAATGCACAAATTCACTCATATCCAAAATATTTCAATTAAGGATGTGACTGAACTTAACACTTAATTTACAACTTATAGTTGTATTTTTCATTCTCTTTCTTATCAATGTTTTTATACCGTACTGTTTTCAATGTTATAAAATGTTTTTGTTGATTGTTCTGGCCGTAATTTTTAGAGAAAATTAAAACTCTCACAAATAAATAAATAAATAAATAATGCTGTAACCCCTCGTTAAATCACGCTTGTCGGGAGACAACAAAAGTATAATTGCTATTTAACAGAGGTCATCCAACTCTTCTTATAATTCAACTAAAATGAAATATTAAAAGAAAAAGTGCTGCCTCTTTTGACTAGGTGCAGAAATAATCAGAACTTTAATTTTAAAAGTTTAACCAATAGCTTACAAATAAATGATTTAAAAAATATTTCTCAATAATACAAATTATTTGCTCCAGAAAAAAAGGCATCCTGACCATGCTACAAACTAATATATATATTTTTTTAATCTTACTGCCATGCAAATGAAAATTAAAATGGCGCGTCACTTCGAACTTCTTTGAGTTGTCATCCAGCAAAATAATTTGTGTGTTCAAAATTGATTGAATTAAAAAATATTTCATTATGAGGAATGTGTGACTTTTGAATCAGACCCTACATATATGTACATAACAGTTCAGTAACCATGAAATTATGAGCTTGTCAAAAGTAAAGGAAAAATTAAAGTTTTAGAGAAATTCGTTTCCAAAATTTTAAACCAAACAAAGTACTTTTATTCTCAGCAAACGTTGCCTAAATATACGATCAAATTATGTGATAACGGTTGCAATAAATTACCAGATACATCATAGCACCCGAACAACTTCATACACATGGTATAATACTAAAGAAAATAAAAGTTTTCGGGGCAGTCGTTTGTAATTATGTTTTTTGTGTGAGCCTGAAGCTTTAAACTACACACACACAGCCAAGACTTGAAACGAAGTAAATATACGGATGGAGTAATATACAATTGGAGAAGCAAGCTAATATGTTAAAGCAATTTTTCAAAAGTTAATTCTCATTTTTAAAAATGAAAATATAGCTCTTTCATCCTCCATGCTACATAAAAGCACCATGAATATGAATGCCATGAACAAAGTAAATATTAATTTTGGCATTGCATCTCAAGATACTGTCGTGGATATTTTATTCGATTCACAATGCAGCTTCCAAACAAGATGCATTTTGCATACTGAGTTTAAATCGTAGAACTTCTTTCTTTGTCTATCTAACCCAAATTGAAAGAAACACATTTTTCCAAATGACAAATTATGCACAGTTCTTTCCATACAGCATGGACGACCCAAATATTTCGGCAGCTCTCCAAACAATTACAGCTTCTATGATAGATTGCCAACAGATGAGCAGCGGTGCAGGTCCAGGAAAGAATTCCAAACTCTCACTTTTTAACTGCAGGCCGTCTACTTGAGAGAGGTCTCTCTCCTTTTTTATTTTTTTAATATAAAAATGAACACTTTACTTGACTCCTCAATTAATTTAAACCGACGTTTTTATCGCCACTCCGATAGCTCAAAGCTGACGCACTAACACTCGTTATGAATAATGGTTATGACTGAGTTTTGGAAGATTTACTTGTAGATGGACCTGGCAGGATACTTCTTGGCCCCGATGTGCAAGGGAGATGATCTACATCTCGGCACTCATGAAGATAAAAACTGCTTATATGAAGGAAGCTAGCTTTTCTTGAAAGGTTTTTTAAGGTTTGAGAAATTACCTAACCTTTTGTTGGCATAATTTATGATATTACGCAAGTTTTGTACTCACGAGTTATGTCAAAGTGAAAAATATGTTAGAACTGGGTTTTCTGTTAAGCTTTAATCCAGGAAATTGAAATAGATAACTCAGTAGAGGATTTGCCAGTTATTAGAAAATTACGTACATTTTTACGTGAACTTTTGAGTCACCTTCGGGATCTCTATGGTCGTAGGGCCCAGGAGCGCCCCGATGGAAGATCACCGTGACTTCCCAATAATTTCCGTATTCGGCACATCTTCCTGATGATTCGGCAAATTGAAGACAGTTAATTGCAACATTAAGATTATTTGTTCTTTTCAGTTTTTAGAATTGTTTTTTAAAATATGCCTATTGTTTTTTCTCACTAAATGTTATGCGTGTACGACATGTGTGCAATATGCATGCTTGTTATCATTGGGTAAAATTGGAACTTCATTCGGCAAATTGATAATTTTCCCCCTCCCAAAAATTTTAGTTCGGAGAGCCCCTGGTAGGGCCCCTTGAAATTCCTACAGTTGCGACATGATAAATCTGTCACAGAGATAACGCTTAAGTTGTTTAGGTTCTCGAAATTTAAAAACTTACTGTAATTAGCTAATTAATAATATTATTGATAATTAATTAACGAGTTAATTCTTTCTTACAGTACTATAAAAATATCTTAACCCTTGTTGTCTACATGTAGTTTCTGGATCACTCCCACATTACTAACGTAACATAAATTCTTAGTAATTCATAACAGAAAATCTTTTATAGAAGCTCATATCTGAAAAACTTCTACATAAGCTTAAAACTAAAAATCTATTGTAGCAAAGCATAACTGAAAAGCTTATAGTAGCGCAAGTCATGTTTCATTGACAAAAGAGATTTTGGATGCCTGCTTAGAACAATAATAATTTAAATGGCATTTAATTGCAAAGCACTGATCAGAGTTTAAAAAGGTGAAAAACATCCAACAGTTATAATTTTCAATCTCACGTCATATAAATAAAATAATCACTCGGATACAAACTTTCAGTGTTCGTTTAGACAAGGTCTTATTGTAAAACGAACACTTCAGCAGCCGATTTAATCCTTAGAATATACCTTAGCTATAAAGTCGGATTAAAAGACGGGGTGGCTCGAGAATCTCTTCAGAAATTGATTGTTGTTGAAAGAGAGAGGAGGAAAGATTCATATCTTCTACACAAAAAAGTACTCTGGACGGAGTAAAACTCCTCAAACTTCTCTACTTTTTATCAAGGTGAGGATTAAAGAAGACATTTCCTCCTTAGTATTGTAAGAGGATTTCGACGTAAAAAGTTACATTGTTGCAAATTTAAAGTCATGTTTCAGAGAAGCTGTTGTATTACTATTACACAACATCCGCTTTAAACAGTTTTTAACTTTTTTTCCGGTTATAATTTTTTTAATAAAGCTTAAACACTAGATCATAATTTCACCTCGTAACCCTACACTGTATGATTTTTTTTCTTTGAAAGAAATATATATGTTTTTTAGTGTAATAAGAAAACATTGGAAAACATTTTTAAAAAAATAATTTTAAGGATTGATGTTTATATTTGCTTTAACGATACCCAATACTTACTTTTTATGCTTGAGTTGCCTTATGCATGGACATAAGGATAAATAGTCCATGTAGCCAATTGGCAACGCTATGTAGTGTAGAGTCAAATTCTATTCGTGTAATTTATGAATTTATGATCATGAATTGTTGTTGTAATTTATGAATTGTTATTTGATTTTCATCAAACTTGGCACAGAGGTACCTTGATGCACTAGAATTCACACAAGCTGGGTTTTGAAATTAAAAAAAAAACAAAAACAAAAAGCTTAAAATTCAAATTTTTGTCTTAAAATGGGCATTTTCATTCAATTTTGAATATGTAGAGTAATAGAGATAAGCCTTTAAGAATACAAATTGATAAAATTTAACACATTTAAATATGAGTATTCCAACAAAGATTACTATTAACAATGAATTATAAATTTAAGGCTCACCTATATCGTTTTAGCATGAATTAAGTTAAACATACTGCGATACCGGGCAACGCCGGGTAATAAGCTAGTTTACAATAAATATTAAGGAAATTAATCACTGTAAAAATCACTTAAACATTCGAACTTTTCAAACATTTCCTTGAATAACGAAAGCAATTTCAATATGCAAATGTATCAACTAAACTGCTTCATGTAATTATCAAAATTGAAATAGTTGCACCAATACTCATATAAATGTTCCGGATAATGATCAGAAGTATCATTTCCGCATTTCTCATTTGTTACGTTTTTCTCAAAAAAAAAAAAAATTAAAAAAACTATCGTGCCGAACATCATTTTCCGCTCCAGTAATCTTGGTGATCCTACATTTGCATATTAATTCCACTTCCATTATCTTGGGAAAGATTTTCCTAGCTTGGATTAATTTACCCCAAGCTCATTTCTAACCTCGCTAAATGCTTATACTTCATTTCGTCATTATTGCGTTCTTGTAACATCAGCGGTAGCAATTTCTTTCTTTTTTTTCCTTTAAACTTGAGATAAGATTAGTGGTCTCGCGTATCCTCTCACCTTCTTAACTTCTAACTTTTAAGAAAAACTGCAACATAACATCTAATTTGGTATTGCTTCATTACTTCTGACTTATAAACCCATGCAAAAAAGAAAATTTCGAAAAGAAAAAAAAAAAACTTTTTTTCGCAAAGAATAATAGTTCAAAAGCTAGCAATGTCTAAAGCAGGGATTCAAGTGAAACACCATTGCAATCGCTTCGAATTGCAATCGCTACTGGAAGTGAATAGCTCACAAGCAGTCAGCGATCTCCTCTTATTCGCCAAGTAGGCTGTGACGTTTTATCTAGCTCGTTTTTCATAGGCAAACGTCACGCTGACGTCACGATGTTTTTATCAAGAAACGTTCTAATATAATTCATTTCCAGTAGCGATTGTAATTTGCGATCGCGTGTTTCACTTGAATTCCTGCCTAAAAAAACTACAATTTTTAAGACGTGTGGCTAAATTTACCACTCTTTCAACCTCTTTTATTAAAAAAATATTATGAAATACAGTATTTCTTTAGGAAATGCAAAGGAAGCACAATGGATTAATTAGTTCAATTTCATCGGGTTTTTTTTTTTTTTTTTTCATTTTTTATGTTATTTAATAATTTATTTGACCTATTTGTCTTCATTTTATTTTCTTCTAATATTTCAAGTATGTAAGGAATGGTCTTAATTTCGATGAAATTCAATTTTTTGTGCCATTTTATTATTTTTATGCAAAATAACGGCAAATGTTATCGTTTTAGTGTCGCACACTCAATATGTAAAACTTGCAAATTATAATTCCAACGTTCATGAGGCACTAATCCGCAGGGATACTGCAGACACGTGTTTCGCAATTTTTCAAAGCGAAAAATTGGGAGCTTATGGATGCACACTGCACAGACATCCGACAAAAGCATTTGTCAGATGTCTGTGCATCCATAAGCTCCCAATTTTTCGTTTTAAAAAAGGCGTTCCTTGTAACGCCGAAACACGTGTCTGCAGTATCCCTGCGTATTAGTGCCTCATGAACGTTGGAATTATAATTTGCAATTATTGCGTTAAGGTATCTACAGTGAACTCTCACTTATACACCGCCTCACTTATGCGCCTTTTTCACTTATACGACGATTTTAAATGGTCCCAGCACATTCCACAGCAAAATAATGATATTATCATTCACTTATACGTCACTCGAAAGATAAAAATTTTACTTATGCGCCGAATTTTCCCAAAAATGTAAAAAAAAATAATAATTTATTTTCTTTAAAAAAACAGCATTTTTCATCACTTTTCTCTTTAATCTGTCGCTTTTATTGAAGACGGAAGGCATTTTTTCAGCATGAACTAGAGTTCGGAGAGGGTCAGTTATCTATTATGCATCGTTTTAAAGGGAATAGTTTGTTATTATATATACTACAATTTTTATTTTCGCTTTATCATTGTAGTTACGTTACAGTAATTGTCAAACTGTTGTAATATGTCCCTTTCCTATAGAAACATTTTTATTCGTTCTCTATGTTGCGTTTTAATCCTTTAAATAGGCTTGTTCACTTATACGTCTCTCTCACTTATGCACATTTTTCTGTTGGTCCCTTGGGCTGGCGCATAAGTGAGAGTTCACTGTATTTTCTTCATGTATAAAACTTGTCAGGAATAAAAGTGATACCGCCATAAAAGAGCACCATTTCTGAATTTCATTTTTTATGAAAAAAAAGATAAAGAAGAAAAAATATTTATTTAAATTAACGACGAAACTATTTTGTAGCTTTCATACTTCTTTACAAACATTCCTCTCTCCTTTTTCTTGGAGAGAAATAGTTGATTGTTCTAATGCAGAAAGGAGGAGTGTAATTAGAAAGGCAATTAGGCTACCATTTCTATAATGAATTCTTCATGAGCTTAAACTAAAAATATGCTGTTTGTCGACGTTTGTATACTTTATGGCTAGCGAAATGTAGTTGCCAAGCAAAGTGTATTTTTTTCTTTTATTTTTGAGAAGCCTTCTTAAATTAAGCGCCGATCACCACTCATGCACACATACAGACGCACCAACATATTAAACGCGAGATGGCTTGTCACGTGCCGAAGTATATTAACTCCATATTTGCATCCTCGAAAAAAATGATGGGCTGTCTGCAAATATCATTAAGTTAAATGTAGGGAACATGCGTTGTGTTTGGTTTTCGTGGAATGAAAAAATTGAGAGCTCTTTCCGTGTGATGACAAAAATTTTCGTTTTGTGTTTGGTAATGAAGAGTCAAATTAGAAATTGGAGGGAAAGTGTTATTAGTAACAGAATTACTTGTGGAGCATTAGTGAACTACATTACTTCTTTGAATTAGACTCTGTGACGCCGATAATATCCTTCATCCAGGAGCGCCCCGATGGGAGGTCACTATGACCTCCCAATAATTTCCGTATACGGCACATGTTGCTGACGATTATGCAATTTGAAGACAATATTGCAACATTGAGATTATTTGTTCTTTTCAGTTTTTAGAATTGTTTTTTTAAAAGATGCCTAATGTTTTTCTCACTAAATGTTATGCATCTACGACATGTGCATGCTTGTATTTTATCATTCGGTAAAATTGGAATTTCATTCGGCAAATTGATAGTTTTCGCCCTACCAAAAATTTTAGTTCGAGGCGCCTCTTGATCCTTCATCCTTGTTAACCTGAAGATAAATATTGCGTTGTCAGAAATCGAATTTCGATCCATTTTGCTGCTGTGTTAACGTCTACTAAGAGAATGTGTTCTCGGTGAATTATAACTTTAAACAAAGAGCGAGTCTGAATTTTCTCATAGATAGTGAAACACATAGTTTTAAAAGTAAAAAAAGTATAATATAAAAAAATCAAAACTGTTTCTCGTAGTCCTTCTTACCCTCAAAAATATATTTTACTGTGAAACATATTTCATCTTCAATTGTCTAAAAAATATAAATTATCTTTAAAGAAAGGCTGTTCAAGATTTCAAGTAATATTCAATTCAGGATTATTTCAAGATATTCAAATTTAAATTATGGCTTTTGCTATTTAAAGGTATTCAAAAAAATATTTAATTTTGAGTAAAAACTTTTATTTACATTGAAGAGAAAATATAAACTGCAAGTTAAATTTAATTGCCACAGCAAGATTGACTAGCATGAAAAACAAAATGAGTGCCTAATACAGGATGACATTCAGCCTATTCACTGTAAAAATGTGTGTAACCTTACTCCGTAAAAATTGCTTTGGATGCAGAATACTGCTCCGCTTTTACAGCGCAAGGTTACACATTTTTTTACAATGTTTAAATATATCAATTTTTTGCCAGAAGGAGCTAAAGGAGGACTTTCGAGTCTTCCTTCAGCTGTTCTTTACCTACCAAATTACACCGCTATTCTGCTTTCTTACCGTGTAAACACTCGACGATCAGAACGGTAACATGGTTCTGAAGATCTTTATGAGCTGCGCAGGTAATAGGACGATCGAGTTCAACGAGTTCTGCTTCATGATTTCGAACAAGATGAAGGAGTTGAAGGAGGCCTTTCGTGTCTTCCTTCAGTTGCTTCAGTTCTTCTTTACCTACTAAATTATACCCCTATTCTGCTTTCTTACCATGAAAGCGCTCCGTTTTTAGAACGGTACACCATGATTCTGAAAATCTTGTATGTGTGTGTTGTGCAGGTAATGGGACGATCGAGTTCAACGAGTTCTGCTTCATGATGTCGAACAAGATGAAGGAGCGGGACAGCGAGAAGGAGCTGAAGGAGGCCTTCCGCGTCTTCGACAAGAACGGAGACGGCTTCATCTCGGCGCCCGAGCTCAGACACGTGATGACGAACCTGGGCGAGAAGCTGACGGACGAGGAGGTCGAGGACATGATCCGGGAGGCCGACCTGGACGGAGACGGACTCGTCAACTACGACGGTGAGTCCGGCATCCACTTACTCCGAATCGATCTCAAAGACAATCTCCAGATCTAGATATTCTAATCGTAAGTTAACTCTTACTGAAAAGTATTTGAGGGTGAAATAAAAAAAAACTAGATGAAGGTTTTTATTTTTATAATTTCCTTGTTAAAGTAATTAAAAACTGCGTGAATTGAATTTAATTAAAAGCATCAGATTCTTAATTTAATTATTGCATTAATAATTTCACTATAAACTATTATTAAATTGAATGTAATTTTAACACCATTCCTGCTGTGACGTTGCTCCAGCTATGAAGACATTAGTAGACAGTCCCAAGGGTGAAAAAATGATAACTGGGTTCGACTGTCCTTTCCAATCATTGTTGATTTTTTTTTTTTTTTTAATTATTATATGACTATAGCATTTTATTTTCCCTCCTCAGAGTTCGTCAACATCCTGACCGGCAAACAATGATAAAGAGACACCTGTGAATGTGTATATATTTTTTGCCAAGGAAAGAGGAAAAAAACGGAAAGCACACACCATCTCCAAGACTTCTGCCCCTTCCCTGGACAAAGGCGTTTTGCTCAAGTCGGAGTCCTAGACACATTAATCGAAGAACTTGGTTCGCCGTGCTATTTTTCTAAATGGGGATTCCCCCGTCATATACCGCTAGAAATCCTTCTTTTGCCACCTTTATTACGTTGAACTCTCGGACACTTCCTCCTTTGCCGTGGAAAGCAAAATTTGGAGCATGTGATTCGGACGAAGCAAGTCGAGATGCTGTTTTTCTTTTGAGATTCTACAGAGGAATAATTGTTTTAATTGAATTACTATTCATTGTTTCAATTCGCCCTTCACTGAATTAGGAGAAGAGTTTTATCAGCTTCAAAATTATTTTAAATATCTGGTTCTGCCTGCCTTAACAGAAAAAAAAAAACTGAAAATGCTGTGATTCTCTTTTTTTTTTTTTTCTTTATTTATTATATATTTCTGATTATTTTTAATGGGTTTATTTGACCCATCATAGTATTTAAAATTGTTAAATAAATCAACTCATCTACTTGATTTGATCGCTAATAAGAGAAATATTATCAAGTTGTATTTTTTTAAAGTATTTTATGTTTCATAAAATATATTTTCAGAGGGAACTGTTACCAGTACTCCTCATCTAACTCCAAGCTAAACGTTACCGAAAATCTACATCTTACTGAAACTTTGAATAAGAAATGTGTCTTGTGGGCTAAATAGGTAACCTCCCTACTATGGAGGAAATGCTGATGTATCAGGAACCAGCACAGAAAAAAAAACAGTACTTCTCGATTTGCTTCTTCAGTTCCATTACCAGAAAATAAAAACAAAAAAACTACTTATTACCTATTCCAGCTTATGTAATGTCATATTTTTTGTGTTATTTTTTCTGGATACTGATGTTTATTTTGCAGTTATAGTGTCAAGCCTTTGGGTACATTTCCTTTTGTGAGTATATTCTAGTCTTTCGACACCCTGTTAATTTTTTTGTACATAATAAAACATTACAGTATATTAATCAATGTCTCGTGAGATTTTTTATTTTTAATAATAAGTAATCAAAACCTTTATTTTCTACAATTTTAAAATGATTTGATTCAATTATTTAACCCTTTAAGGACAACGGAACATGTGCGTTCCCGCTAGTTCAAAATTTATTTTATTAACTATCGGACCCAAATAACTTATAATCACATTTTTTATGCTATTGAGGCATCAAAATCTTATATTACTTTTAAACAAGAAGTTCTGTCAAGAACTAAACGAGCCTACTTTCCCGTACATCGACATCGGCATTCTAGCATCTAATCAATATTCTCTTGAATATCTGAAACTGAAAATTATGTCAAACATACTTTTATAGCACTTAAAGCTGATTTCTAAAAGCAAAATATACCCCTCTCATCAGATGAAATGGACACGTAAAAAGTAAATAAACGAGTAAATAAAGTTTTGTCACACCTTTTAAAGAATGTAACTGTTATAGTTCTTCCGTAGAAAAATTTCACAATCGTTTTCAAAAGGAAAAAAGTAATAAATAAAATAAAAGTACAAAGAACATCAAAACACATTTTATCAAAGAAAGAAAAAAAACCTCGTTCGTTAATAAAATGTCTCGAATTTTATTTTTAATCCGTTGCCAGTTATTAAATATAAATAAAGAATAAAATGCTCTAGTGAATGAACAATTTTTGTAATCAAAAAAAATATCGTCTGCCAAAAAAAAATAAATAAATAAAAGTAATAATAATTAATTAAACAAAAAAAAAAAGAACAAATAAACAAAAAATCGTCTGCCCAGTCAGTCATTTTTTTCTGAGCCTGCATTTCCGCCATGTTTGCGGAGTCGGAGTCGGAATCAGAGTCCTCACAGAAGATTTTTCAGAAAAGTACTTAACATAAAGTTTTTATCAAAACCGTTTTCTTACAAAGTTAGTTTGAAGGAAATCCGCCTTTAAGTTCAGAATCAACATTCAATTTAAATTTCTCAGTAGGCGCTCATGTTAAAAAAATTTCTGAACGGTTCATCATTGAACGAAAAATGGTTCAAATTGAAAAGTGAAATATGGGAATGAGTCTCTCCGAGATCTTTCGAACAAAAAAAGTTTATTGAATTCAGACGGTTCACTTAAAAGTTATTAGGTGGAGAAAGGTTGCTTGAAAGGTTCAATGTTGAACGAAAAAAAGGTTCACATTGAAAATTTAAATACGGTAATGAAGTATCCTTGCCGAGATCTTTCGAACAAAAAAAAGTTTGTTTAAATCGGACTATTACCTCAAAAGTTATTAGGGGTGACAGCTTGTTTGAACGGTTCAATGTTGAACGAAAAATTGTTCAAATCGAAAATGTAGATACGGGAATGAAGTATCCTTGAAAAGATCTTTCGAACAAAAAAAAGTTTATTCAATTCGGACGGTTCACTTAAAAGTTATTAGGTGGGGAAAGGTTGCTTGAAAGGTTCAATGTTGAACGAAAAAAAGGTTCACATTGAAAATTTAAATACGGTAATGAAGTATCCTTGCCGAGATCTTTCGAACAAAAAAAAGTTTGTTTAAATCGGACTATTACCTCAAAAGTTATTAGGGGTGACAGCTTGTTTGAACGGTTCAATGTTGAACGAAAAATTGTTCAAATCGAAAATGTAGATACGGGAATGAAGTATCCTTGAAAAGATCTTTCGAACAAAAAAAAGTTTGTTCAAATCGGACTGTTCATTCAAAAGTTAGTATCGCGGAACCGGTTGTTTGAACGGCTCAAAATTGAACCAAAAATTGTTCAAATCAAAAAATCAAATATGGGAATGAGCTGTACTCGCCGAGATCTTTCCAACAAAAAAAAGTTTATCCAAATCGGAATGTTCATTCAAAAGTTATTAGGGGGGGACAGACAGGCCGACAGACCGACCGACAGACCGACAGACCGACACACAAATTCCCCATCTCAATACCCTACTTTCAAATTTTTAATTTTTCGATATTCATTTTACCTCTTTATTTTTTTAACTTGGCGATATTTTTTGGACTTGGCGATATTTTTTAGATGCATTAAGCTACTTTTAATACTTTTTTCGTCTTTCTTTTATTTTTAACGGGAAAGTAGGCTAAAAAAGAAGAAAAGAAAAAAGAGAAAAAGCTTTTTTATTTTATTTTATTTATTTATTTTTATTTTTTTATTTATTTATTTTAATTTATTTATTTTTTCATTTTTATTTTATGAATTTATTTTTATTTTATTCATTTTTCATTCTTATTTTATTTATTTATTTATTTTTATTTTATTTATTTATTTTTGTTCTTACTTTATATATTTATTTTTATTTATTTATTTATTTATTTACTTGAAAACACCTCTGTTTTAAATAGTAACTTCAGAGTTGTTGAATGACGTAGTTAGCTGTGTAAAATAATGTCCAAGTCTTTTTACTAAAATAAGGTGTAGAAGACCTGTTTCAAAACCTGGCCAAGAAAGTATTACTGGGCTTTCAAGCTGTGAGACAAATGATGTGACACTTTTTTGTAACAATTTTGACTCTCCTCTTCCTTTCCTTTGTCTCGTATTTTTAAGACGAGTCATACACTTATTCTTACAAAAAGATTTGTGATGTCACACTTTATGTTACCACTAGCCTCCCTCTTGTCACAATGTCAGGAACCAAGGGCGGATCTAGAAATGTCTCGAGGGAGGGGCGATTAATTTTATTACGTATCCTGTATTACACATCTTGATTTACCTCACTGGCTGACCTTGTATGTTTTGGACTTCAATTACGAAAAGCTTCCTGAGGAGAGCCCTTGACCTCCCTTCTGCTAGCATCAAAGATATAGTCTAAAAATGCCTTTTTTGAACTTCCCTACCCCCTCCCACCTCAGACACCATTTCTGTGGACAGCCTCTTCCAAGTTTTTATTATTATTATTATTATTATTATTCAAATGCGCCACACTAAAAATGAATGTTGTTTTTACAGTATAATACAGTTAGTTAAACTGTAAAATTGCTAAATGTTACAATACTAAACTGTAAAATTGCTAGTTTTAGTTTACTACCGTGCATTTTACCGTGCTGGAACATCGGCTGTTAGTATCACACTGTTGTTTTTTCAGTAAAAACAGCTAAATTTTACTGCAATAAACTGTAATATTTCTAACTTTACAGTAATAAACTGCAAAATTGCTAGCTTTACAGTTTATTGCTGTGGATTTTACAGTTTTAAATTGGAACCTCGGCTGCATGTATTACACTGAAAAACAACAGTTTCTTTTTTGCAGTGTAGAAAATTTGAAGTGCAGCAAAGTAATCCGAGTGATTCCAAGTTACCTAGATAACTGTACTTAATTAAAACATGTTTTTAAGTGGAACTAAAAATCACGTTTCATTTCATAAAGCATTTCAGGAAAACCGTAAGTCCGTGAGAAGTATAATTTCGTAATAACTTGTCTAATACACTGCAAACAAGAAGTTCTGTCAAGAACTAAACGAGCCTACTTTCCCGTACATCGACATCGGCATTCTCGCATCTGATCATTATTCTCTTGATTATCTGAAACTGAAAATTATGTCAAGCATACCTTTTTAGCACATAGAGCTGATTTCGAAAAGCAAAATATACCCCTCTCATCAGATGAAATAGACACGTAAAAAGTAATTAACGAATAAATAAAGCTTTGTCGCACCTTTTAAAGAGTGCAACTGTTACAGTTCCTCCGTAGAAAAAATCCTCCATTGTTTTCAAAATAAATAATAATAATAATAATAATAAAATAAATATAAATAAAAGTACAAAGAGCATCAAAACGTATTTTATCAAAGAAAGAAAAAAAAAGAAAAAAAACTCGTCCGTTAATAAAATGTCTCGAATTTCACTTTTAATCGGTTGCCAGTTGTTAAATATAAATAAAGAATAAAATGTTCTCGTGAATGAAAAATTTTTGTTACAAAAAAAATCGTCTGCCAAAAAAATAATAATAATAATAATAAATAAAATAAAACAAATGAATAAATAAACAAAAAATCGTCTGCACACTCAGTCATTTTTTTTTCTGAGCCTGCATTTCCACCACGTTTGCGGAGTCGGAGTCAGAATCAAAGTCCTCACAGAAGATTACTCAGAAAAGTACTTTACAAACACTATTTATCAAAACCATTTTCTCACAAAGTTAGTTTGAAGGAAATCCGACTTTAAGTTCAGAATCAACATTCAACTTAAATTCCCCGTAGACGCTAATGTTAATTTTTTTTCTGAACGGTTTAATATTGAACGAAAAATAGTTCAAATCAAAAAGCGAAATATGGGAATGTATGGGAAAGCCTCTCCGAGATCTTTCAAACAAAAAAAAGTTTATTCCATTCAGACGGTTCACTCAAAAGTTATTAGGTGGGGAAAGGTTGCTTGAACGGTTCAATGTTGAACGAAAAAATGCTCAAATGGAAAATTTAAATACGGTAATGAAGTATCCTTGCTGAGATCCTTCGAACAAAAAAAAGTTTGTTCAAATCGGATTGTTCACTCAAAAGTTAGCATCGCGGGACAGGTTGTTTGAACGGTTCAAAGTTGAACCAAAAACTGTTCAAAACGAAAAATCAAATATGGGAATGAGCTGTACTCGCCGAGATCTTTTGAACAAAAAAAAGTTTATTCCATTCGGACGGTTCACTCAAAAGTTATTAGGTGGGGAAAGGTTGCTTGAATGGTTCAATGTTGAACCAAAAATGTTCAAACTGAAAATTTAAATGCGGTAATAAAGTATCCTTCCCGAGATGCTTCGAACAAAAAAAAGTTTGTTTAAATCGGACTGTTCGTTCAAAAGTTATTAGGGGTGACAGCTTGTTTGAACGGTTCAATGTTGAACGAAAAATTGTTCAAATCGAAAATTGATAGCGATACGGGAATGAAGTATCCTTGAAAAGATCTTTCGAACAAAAAAAAGTTTGTTCAAATCGGACTGTTCACTCAAAAGTTAGCATCGTGGGACAGGTTGTTTGAACGGTTCAAAGTTGAACCAAAAATTGTTCAAATCGAAAAATCAAATATGGGAGTGAGCTGTACTCGCCGAGATCTTTCCAACAAAAAAAAGTTTGTCCAAATCGGAATGTTCATTCAAAAGTTATTAGGGGGGGACAGACAGACCGACCGACCGATAAAAAAAAAATGTATTCGGGATGATTTCAAGCTTCAATAGAAGATCAAGACTTCTAAATACTTCTTCAAGAATTCAGTTATTTTTTCCATATGTCAAGCTGTTCATGTTCTTCAAGGAACACTTAACGATAGTTTAAATAAATTAAAACACTTTATTTACAATATTTACATTTCATAAAGAATGGCTAAATTTGGCATATCAAGAATGCTCAGAACAAAATCGCGATCAAGTATCAAGAATTCATGTTTCAAGAAAAACAAAAATTATAGAATTCCAAACGATTATTAATTTCGTCTGCTTCTTTCAAATGCTGCCAAACCAAAACTTGAAACAAAAAGCTTAACTAAAAATAAAGAAAAGATATGCAAATAGAACTAAAAATTAAATATTCAACAATTCCCCCCAGATGAACAGCAGTTCATCAAAATATAAGTAATTAAAAATGTAACGTTAATTGAAAATAAAATCCTTGTAACATCTTACTACAAGATCAATTTAAATCAAGATTTTCAAACGTCATAAATGAACAGGATCTTCCTGAAAAATATAAAATACAAAATTATTCATGAACAATTTCAAACATTCAATCCAAGAATACTAAGCACAAGTTTTTTTTTTTTTAGAGTCCACAAAAAAGAGTTATTGCTTAAAGTCTCTTAGCTCCAGATTATAAAGCAGTTGAACGGGTCTTCTCATAACGCTATTTGCGGTTTTTAATGTACAGGCTCGAATTTTTCCATCTCTGCCTACAAAGGTTTCTGTAATTTTTCCCATTTTCCAAAATGTTCTTGGCAGTTTCTCTTCGTGTATTAACACTATGTCGTTCACTTTAAAATCATGACCTTTTATTTGATTTGTATGATGGGGTGATCTTAAATTTAAGAGATATTTATTTTTCCAGCGCTTCCAGTGGTCCGTGAATAGACGTTTATCAGGAATTATAATTTGATGTCGAACATAAAAATTCAATTTAGACTCTTGTAACCTTCCACGTACTAAGAGTAGACCTTCAGATAATACAGGGTTTAGTTGAAAAAGATTAGAGTCCTTGGGAATCTTCTTTTTAGATTCTAAGCATTTCATGATATCATTGAAACTTTCCCTTTGAACAATTTTCACCCAGAAAATTTCTGCGCGAGATATTTCCTTAGCTGTTAATTCTTCTAAATTTCTTTCTTGAATTTTTGTTCTAATAATAGAGATAAATCTAAAAACCCATGCTGTTACACGATAAAGTTTTGTTAAAGAACTATATTTACAGGGTGTCCGCGCACCTGGAAAGTCATGGAAAGTCAGGGAAAGTCATGGATTTCATATATGATCGAAATTTGTCATGGAAAGTCATGGATTTCAGCGAAAAATGTCCAAAAGTCATGGAAACTGACTGTTTATCATGGATTTTAGCGCTCAGGATCGGTGGTTATTTCTCCCGATCTCGAAAGAATAAAAAAACATCCATCGTCATTCTGCTTCGTTATTGCAAGGTTCCCGCGACTTTGAAAAGTCCTTGAATTTCATTTGGTCTTTCAAGAGATCTGGAAAGTCCTTGAAAATTTTAAAATGTCCTTGAAAACTCCAAAAGTATTATTTTTCGTAGAAAATGTGCCGAAAAATCGGCGATCTTCGAACGTTCACGATCGTGCTCCTGCAAAAAAATTGTGTCCACCAACAAATAGGCAATCGTCGGGATTTCGAAATCGGGAGCCGTTTTTTCAAGACGAAAATTAAAAAAAAAAAATAAATAAATAAATAAAAAAAAATAAAACATACCCCAGAAGTTTTATTTTTGCGCATAATCGGCAATCGTTAAAAGTTCGCGGTTAGGCGCCGCTTTTTCGTTTCGCTTTACTTTTAAAATAATTTAGAAATAGAATAATCGGGATTGGATTTTTATACAAAAGAATATCTTTAACAAGTTAAACATGAGCTTTTCTGAAAAATACGTTTTTGCTGGTATCTTAATGATTTTCTTTCAACAAAATTTAGATTTGTCTGGTGGATTAAAATTATTTTTCGAATTTTTTGCTTCCATGATCATTTTTTTTAGAAATACCAGGGACAGAAATACGTGTGTATAGGGTTTTGTACAACTAATTTTTTTTTTTTTAAATTTTTGGTTGACATTCTAACATTGAGCACGTGCTTCGCCGAAAATGGCGTGCCATTGTTAAGTCTTCAATCCTTTTGCATCCTGTAAATACTTCAATTATTTTGATATTCTGAAGCTATTTTTATGTTGTGCTACGTTAAATATACTCATTGTTCATTTTATTTTAATAATTTATTTATTTTTGAACTCAAATTTTAGCTCTTCCAATTTGTTGGTTTCTAATAGCTTTTAAGAAAACACCGAACTTTTAAAGATAAAGTGCTTCCTTGACTTTTCATTTGTTTATTTAATTACAAAATACAGGCACGTTTTTCCTCGAGTTCGAAAAAATCGAGTAAAAGCTGTAATTTCAAAAGAAAAAAAAAACACCATTTTTTCTTGGAGGGTGGAAGAGAAAAGAATAGGGGGGGAATAGAATACATTTTCATGCACAGACTGGCAAAATAGGGTGATCACATTATATCCTGGTCTTATTCTGAAATTATAAATTTTCTTCATTGAAAAAAAAAAAATTGTTGTCTGATTGTTTTTATGCTTGAACAAATAGAAAATGTTGGTGTTTACCATTTTTACCATTCCTTTGAAATTACACTTGAATAAGCCAAAGAATTGCTTCCAATATACCTTTCCCTAAAATTTTCTTTTTCATATTGATGAAAAATATTTCACGATTTTTAGGTTTTTCATATTAAATCTGTAAAGAATCTGTACTGTTCATCAACATTTACATCACTTTTGAAATTAATCTTGATTTTTGTGCAGACCCTTTCTTAGAAGTTAATTCCTGGAAAATTTTTTAAACCTCCTTAAAAAGTACTTGAATTTTATTTTTAAGATTGTAGGGGAACCTTGTATTGGGTGCAATCTGATTAGTCTTAATAAGAGTTTCAAACAAGTTGCATTGTGTTGACCAATCAGATGAATACTCAAGGTTAAAACCCGTGAGCGGCGAATTTTCCGAAACTGTGCATGTGCGCGGACTTTGTCCCCTGACTGACAATAGAGCATGTGACGCTTTATTCAATTTGAATTTCACACTTTCATACTTCTGCTTAGGGGGATAATAAGTTGTTTTGACTTTTAAATGTTGCTAAATCCTTGTACTCATTTTTTTGTATCAATAAATTGTTGCACTTGATCTGTTTCAGATATATTTAGTTAAGTTCTTTTTTTAGCTTTGGTTAAATTTGTTTGCATAGCTGAAAGAAAAGAATATTAGTTTCGAAAAGCAAAGGTACACTGTCTTACACCTTATATTGATATTTATGGTCTATTTTGATGTCAGCGTCAAATGAAATAGTTAAAATTGTAAGTCATGGAAAATTGTTCGCAAAAGTCATGGAAAGTCAGGGAAAGTCATGGATTTGAAAAGTCCAGGTCGAGCAGATACCCTGTATTTAGCTAAATTCAAGATTGGAGCATTTTCATTTTTACTTAGTACACTAGAAAGAATGCTGGTAGATTTTCGAGAGAGGTTATCAGAAGCATCTGGTAATTGTTTTGAGCGTTTTTTAAAACTTGGCCATTGTTCTTCAGGTAGGGAAAGAAATTCTGGACCGTTCCACCATATTTTAGAACTTATAAGTGATTTTGCAGAACAACCTCTAGTAATTAGGTCTGCAGGGTTCATTTTTGATTCACAATGCCCCCATGAATTAGGATCTGATAATTCATGTATTTCCGCAATGCGGTTAGCAACAAAAGGTTTCCATTTTTCTTTTGTAGCCATGTATCCAATGAAGAACGATTTCCGAATCAGTCCAACAAAAAATGTCCGATACTAAAAGAAAAGGTTTAATATAATTTGCGATCCTTGCACCAATAAGTGCACCCATTAGTTCAAGTCGCGGTAGTGTAATTTTCTTGAGTGGTGCAACCCTTGATTTAGACATTACAAAACTGGTCTTGAAATTACCTTCAGATGTTTGATAACGCAAATATGCTACTGCACCATACGCCTTTGGATTTGCGTCAGAAAAAACATGCAATTGAATATTAGTTTTTTCTGTGATTACTAGAGAATCAAAGTAATGCCTTGAAATTGTCAATTGATTTAGATCTTTAATTTCCGAAAGCCAACTTTTCCAGTTAGTTTGTAGCTCATTAGAAAAACTTTCATCCCAATCCAGTCCCGTTATCCATAGTTCTTGCAAGAAGCATTTTATACGAATGACAAAGGGTGCTATGAATCCAACCGGATCAAAAATCATAGCTGCAATTCTCAGGACATTTCGTTTAGTACAGTTATCATTAATTTTTGATAACAAATGACGAAAATCTAGACTCAAAGTGTCATTTTCGCAGTTCCAGATCAACCCCAGCACTTTTAGCGAAGTGTTATCAGAATTAAAATTATTATCAATACAGTCCTGCTCATTCCATTTAGCTCTAAGTTCTTCTGAATTAGTTTCAAACTTTCTCAAGTTCATTCCCCCTTCCTTCATAATGTCAACAGCTTCTACAGATAATTTAAAAGCTTCTTGAGTAGAATCTGCCCCGAAAAACAAATCATCGACAAATAGGTACGAATTTAGCATATCAACTGTTTTCGCATGCGATGTTTTATATTGGTTTATGTGATGTTTCACTGTACAAGAGAGAATGAATGGGCTGCAAGTTACGCCAAAAGTACATCTTGACATTTTATAGGGAATGATTTCATCATCTTTATCAAAATTCTTATAGTATAAAAACCTTAAATAGTTACGGTCTTCATCAGCGATAGATATTTGGAGGAAGGCCTTTTCAATATCAGCTGAAAATGCAATTTTATGTTCACGAAATTTTAAAATTACTGTTAATATATTTGGATTCAAATTAGGGCCAGGATTTAAACATTCATTTAGCGACAAACAACCAGCTTGGTTTGATGACGCATCATAAACAATTCTCGTTTTTGTTGTAGTTTTATCTTCACGAATTACAGGTCTATGCGGCATGTAATAACAGTCGTTAACGAAATTTTCAGGACAAATTTTTATTATATTTTGTTCTAATTGATCTCGCAAAATAGAATTGTAATCTGCAAACAGGGATTGGTTATTCTGGAATTTCTTTTCTAAATTCAAAAACCTTGATTTCGCTATTTCTAGATTATTTCCAAGTAACTCTTTAGAATCCTTCCACAATAACCGTGTTTCATAACGACCGTTGATAAATTTTAAATTGGCTTCAAATTCCTTTACCATTTCTAAATCAGTAGTGTTTTTTTCATTATTTTCTATTATACCGAGATTTTCTAAATCCCAAAATGCTTTTAGCTGAGCATCTATAGACCCAATAGAAACCCTTAGACAATTTATGTTCATTTTATTAGAATTCGTTCTTCCCTGAACAGTATGGCCGAATATGGCGTCAGCGACATACAGCTCTTTAGTTAAGTTTTCCACAATTCCTTTTTGAACTCTCCATAAGAAATCAGAGCCTAACAAAACTTCAATTTCCGATTCAAGACCCACATCTGAGGGCGTATAACCCCTTTTTCTCATGACTTCAACGGCTACAGGTTTTATTTTAGCTCCAGTAATGTTGGGTACAACAAGAGCTTCTGTTTTAACAGAACTGCGAGGATGTACGATACTATTAAGTTCAAGAACAACCACGTCATAACAAGATTCAGAAGGTTGTCTCTGCCCAAAAGGGTAAATTAACAAATTCTCTTTCCTAATAGCTTTCAATTTTAGTTCTTTCACTAAAGAACTTTTCACAAAACACCTTTCTGACCCACTGTCGCAAAGAACCCTCGTTAATATGCATTTATTTCCAGCAGATACAGACACACAGCAAGTTTGTAAAAGCGTCGAATTATTTTGTTTAGTTTCTTGTTCCGACATCATAGATACAATTGCCGCCATTTTGTTATTCTCGGAACTTTCTATTTTCTTTTCTTTAAAGCAAAATAAATAGTTATGGTTACAACTGCCACATTTTGTACAAGGATTTATCTTCGATTTGCAATCTGATGACAAATGAGATTTAAAGAAACATTTATAACAACGTCCTTCCTTTTTTAATTTATATCTTTTTTGTTCATCCGTGAGTTTTGTGCAATTTATTCCCTTATGTTCTGAAGCGTTGCAAAATATGCAAAACTGCTTCACATTAGTATTTAAAGCAGCAGCCGAAGTTATACGGTTTCCCTGAGAAAAATTTTGATGTTTAATTTGAGAACCTTCAGAAGTTTTCGTTGAAGAGAGTATCCCACTGGTAGCTTCGCGACATCTAAGCTCATCTTTAATAAAATTAATTAATTCGGCAACTTCTGCGTCTTTATCTGGATCCCGTTTTCTTTGAAATTCTAATATTAAACTTTCAGGTAACAATTTTAGCAATATAGGCAGTAACAAATGCCCATAAGAGCCTGATGTAACTCCCATTGCTTCGAGATTTCTTACACTAACTTCAACGTCATCATAAAGTTTTCTTAAACCCTTAACATTATTAGGAGACTTCACTCCTTCAAGATTTAGAACTTTGTTCATGTGGCAACTGATTATGTTTTCTCGTCTTCCATATCGCTCTTCAAGCAATTTCAAACATACCTTATAGTTTTTATCAGTCAATTGAAATCCCGCTACAACATTATATGGGTGAATATCAGGAAAAGTGCTAATTTAAGTCACAAATGAATTTCTCAAGCACTTCCAAATAAAAACCAAAAATTTTTCTTTTTCCATACAGTAAACTGCGTCGCACATACAATTCATGACAAAATTTTCAGGTTTTACTTTAATTTTGTGACAATAGAACTCTTTTTATTGCCTCAATGTCATGTCGGCAGCGCGTCACACATTCGAATAGCGAAGTTCAAAAAAATCCTGTGGATTATAAAACATCGCAGCAGAAACAAATACTAAAGGAAATAACGTATTTTATGTTCATCTATGACGATTAACTCTTGTGTTTTAGATAAAATGAATTTAGATCGATAAAAAAAAGCAATTTCTGCTTGTCACAAGTTTTCATAACATTACGAGTGAGCCAACTTTCGGAATGATAAAATCTAGACAAAACATTTTTTGGCGCCAAAAAATTACGCTGAGTGAAGCTCTAATATGTGATGTTTCAGTTCCGATAGAAAATTTTCACTTCGGCTGCATTAAATTACAGGTAAGATTTTTTCAATCTTGACTTTTCTGTTTCTACCAAATGAAGTGTCATGTCGGCAGCGGAAATTAAGACACAAAATAAAGTAATTTTTCAATTTATTTTTGCATAATGGAAAACAAACCTATTGTCATGAACATAATAAGGTGTTTTTATTTTCGAATCTGTAATTAGGGATGTTCAGCTATTATATTGCGGGAAATTTGTCATGTCGGCAGCGGTCATGTCGGCAGCGCGGAAGTAGAAGGTATTTGTTACGAAACTGATGCGTGCGTTACCGATGTTTCTTCGCAATTTTTTCTTCGTGTTATGAGTTTGCAGAGTTTTAAAGTACACAGATAGATTCAAGTGTATCGTTTTTTCTGCCAAATTTTCCCATTTTAGCAGTTTATTCATTGTTTTTTAAATGCATCAAAAACATGAATTTTTCCGCAAAATTTGAGTTTTCAAACAAAATTATTGACTTTTTCTCCCTCTTTTCTTTTACATCAATATTCCTACCTTCGTTCGTAACTACTGCACCCAAAAATATAATTTTGTTTTAAAATGGAAAACTTAAGAACAGTTTAGTGAAAATTACCCTCCCCCGCCAAACTCTGACTGTCCTGAATTAATTTCGTTTTTTAAGATTGTCTTAAGAATTTTATTTTATTTTGATTTTTTAACTATTAACCTATTTATCTGTTTGAAACAAACTTTGTCGCACTTATTTAGACTTAAACTAACTTTTAATTAGTCTCTAATTTATTTATAAAACAAAAAAGCGTTCAGACTCTGAAAATATTATTATATTCCAAGTAATAATTATTTTATTTTTGAACATAAAAGGTAGTGAAAGTGATTACTTTTATACACTAAGTGTAAAGTCTGTAATATTTGTCAGTTCGGTAGCATTCTCATCATGTCGGTAACGCTCAAAGACAACCCCCCTAAAAGGGGGGTAAATGTTCACCTTGACCATGCCCCTAATTTTTAAAAAATACTGTTATTAATGTGTATTTGAAATACCCTATTAATTTAATTTTCTGAGTATCTTCAAAAATTGAAAATTTCCATGGTCAAATTGGCACTTTTCCTGATATTCACCCATATGCAGGTCCTGACAACAGCGATTTTAAATACTGAAATTTTTCAATTGCAGTCAAAGATTCATTCGAATCAATTGCATTAGAAAACTGATTGAAAAACTCGAGAAACTGGCTCGAATCTCCATTGAATTTATTTATCTGCAATTTAGGCAGCTTTACTGCAGAAGCCCTTTTATTTTCAACCATAGAATCCTTATCAGTGAAATCAAGTGCGTTAGATTCCTTATCTACGTTACGCTTTATTAGTGCATTCTTAAGCCTAAATTTCAAACTTAATATTCTGTTAGAATATTCTTCAACGGTATTTACTTCTTTTTCATATTCATCTTTGTCGGTTATTAAATCATCAATTTCGGAATCGAATTCTTTTAACAATTTTTCCTTTTCAATTAAGATTTCCAACGATTCGCTTACGGAATCAAAATCTACAATTTCTGTAACATTTAACAATAACTTTTCACATTTTGTTACTAGTTTAGTTACAGTCGTTCTAACAGTTGCTCTTTTATTTTTCAATTTTTCTAAAGAATTCAAATTTATTCTTTCTAACTCATTCATGTTTATTCAAATTTATTTTAGGAAACTTCTTAAATTTACACAGTTCCAAAATTAACAATGAAGAAAAAGGTACAGCTTACCTTTTATTCCACTGTTCCCGGGTTTCGGCACCATAAAAAAAAATGTATTCGGGATGATTTCAAGCTTCAATAGAAGATCAAGACTTCTAAATACTTCTTCAAGAATTCAGTTATTTTAATTCCATATGTCAAGCTGTTCATGTTCTTCAAGGAACACTTAACGATAGTTTAAATAAATTAAAACACTTTATTTACAATATTTACATTTCATCAAGAATGGCTAAATTTGGCATATCAAGAATGCTCAGAACAAAATCGCGATCAAGTATCAAGAGTTCATGTTTCAAGAAGAACAAAAATTATAGAATTTCAAGCGATTATAAATTTTTCGTCGGCTTCTTTAAAATGCTGCCAAACCAAAACTTGAAACAAAAAGCTTAACTAAAAATAAAGAAAAGATATGCAAATAGAACTAAAAATTAAATATTCAACAACCGACACACAAATTCCCCATCTCAATACCCTACTTTCAAATTTTTAATTTTTCGATATTCAATTTACCTTTTTATTTTTTTAACTTGGCGATATTTTTTTGACTTGGCGATATTTTTTTTACTTTGCGATATTTTTTGGACTTGGCGATATTTTTTAGATGCATTAAGCTACTTTTAATACTTTTTTCGTCTTTCTTTTGTTTTTAACGGGAAAGTAGGCTAAAAATGAACTGTTGGTTTTGCAGTCTAATACTGGCAGCCGAGGTTAGAATTTAAAACTGTAAAATCCACAGTAATAAACTGTAAAACTAGCAATTTTACAGTTTCTCACTGTAAAGTTAGAAATTTGACAGTTTATTGCCGTAAAATTTAGCTGTTTATACTGAAAAAACAACAGTGTAATACTGGCAGCACAGGTTCCAGTTTAAAACTGTAAAATTCACTGTTGTAAACTAAAATTAGCAATTTTGCAGTTTATTACTGTAATATTAGCAATTTTGCAGTTTAGTACTGCAAAAGTAGAAATTTTACAGTTTATTACTGCAAAGTGACAATTTTTAGTTTATTACTATAAAATTAGCTGTACTACAGTAAAAACAACATTCATTTTTTACAGAGTAGAAGCTTAAAACTTCTATTAGACGAGCCAACACTTAACGTACGTGATCTCTTATGCAAGTTTTTGTGCGAGTATATTTTTAACATTTTTCGTCTCGAGAAAAGGCTCACATTTTGCCCGAAAATTGCTATTTCGGGGCAAATAAAGTCAGCAAGTTTCAAAGAAATTTACAGCAGAAAAAACTTTAATTGAGTCATAAAGTTTAACAATGTACCGCTGCTTTAGAAGATTTTTGACTCTGTGGCAGGTACTCTTAGGATCGTTAAAAAAAATGTCATAAACTTAGATTCTTGGTAACAAAAGATTTTGTCTACACACGTTTATGAAATTGACCTAGTTTGAGAAAAGAGTAAGTGCGTTGACTGGTGGTTTCTTCATATAAAAAAATAATGTTATTTTTAAAATAATTAAACCATTCAAGAGATTCTAATGAAGGAGCTTTAAAAATATTAGATTTTGAATATCAGATAGTGAAGTGTAGAAAAATAATTAAGAATATATATATATCTATATATATTGCATCGTTTGCTTAAAAGTACGTGGTAACAAAATATTAACCTTCTATTAGTTTCGACAGATTTTGAAAACAGGAATTAAAATTTCATAACAAGTACACTTTTCCCCTGATTTATTCAAAGTATTTACATGGATTTCCGGGGAAATAATTGGAAACATATAATCACTTTTCAGCAAAATATAGCGATTGTCCGAGAAAGTCTTGCAGTTTTACAGAACAATTTTGAGTTGTATCTTTTATTAAGTCCTAAGTTACAGTAAAACCTGTGAATTTGGCCGCTTTTGTCGGATACAGAAATAGTCCTACATCATATACCTCAACCTCTAAAGTTGACCGGCTGCTTAAGTTGACCACTAAAATTCTGCACCACAAATGTTCATCAACTTACTGAGCTTTTCACCGGCATTATGGCAGAGAAAGTAACTTAAGAAAAAGTCTTTAAAGACAATGAAAAAATATCGCTGAATATGATATGAATTTAAATTTTGATAAAATTGATTAGTTGTTCATAAGCTTCCAAAACTATACGAAAAACCTTCACAAAGATACAGATATTGGTACATTTTGAAAATATTGCTTCTCCGAATTCTTTCTACCCCTAGGAATATTATTCATTGTTATACAAATCCAAAAAATTGCTCAGATGCAAAAATGCACAGCCTCTCTTCCTGACATTTCCAATTTCGAGATTGTATCTGCTTTTACAAAAACCCGAAATCAAGCTCTTATTTACCAGATAGTTGCAGTTCCTAGAGGCAAACAAATTACTTTCAGTTTCATCTTTATTGAAAATGCCGGAGAAAAACGGGATATTTGTAGGCGAACCGACTGGAAACTGGGTCAATAATTCTATGAAACGATTGCAGAGATGGAATAAATCGCATGTCTTTGCAAAGACCGTTCGGTATTTAATGAAATCTGAATAGCAAAATGTACTTTCTATTCCCCAGAAGACTCGTAGGAAATACCTAAGATTAGATGCGGATTTCTTAGTCTTCGGTTGCAAATTCATAGCTATTTAGAATCATGTAAATAGAAGTTGAATAACTGAGTAGCTATTGCTCTCAATACATAAAATTTATTTCATAACTACATCTAATACTAAATTAATTAAATATACCAAAATGGTTGGAATTTATTCATACACTGAAAAAAATAAAGTGTTGTTTTTACAGTATAATACTGGCAAAAGAGGTTCCAGTTTAAAACTAAAATGCACAGTAATAAACTGCAAAATTAGCATTTTTACAATTTATTACTGTAAAGCAGCAATTTTACAGTTTATTACCACAATTTTAAAGTTTAATACCACGAAATTAACTGTATTATACTGTAAAAACAACAGCATAATACTGGCAGCAGAGGTTTCAGTTTAAAACTGTAAAATGTACAGTAATAAACTAAATTTAGCAATTTTACAGTACTGCAAAGCAGCAGTTTTACAGTTTATTAGAGTAAAATTTAAAAATTTACAGTTTATTACTGTAAAATTAGCAATTTTTGCAGTTTGTTACTGTAAAATTAGCTGTATCATACTGTAAAAACAACATCCAATTTTTGCAGTGTAGAGAGCTTATATTGTTTACATTTTTCTATAGATAATGTTTACTATATATTGGAAATCGGAAAGTAATTCTCAAGTAAACATTTCGTCAAGTATGTTCTTGCACAATTTTCGCAATGGAAATGTTTTTTTTTTTTTTTTATAAGGACAGAAGTAAATGTCTATCCTTAACGAGTTCATAAGAGAAAAAAAAAGTCATATTGGGAAATTAGAAATACTTCACCAAATACAGAGTTTCGCAAATCCCAATTAAATTTCCTTGTCAAAAATAAATGAGATACCTTTGCATTTCGGAGATATTTTGATTTTAATGTAGAAAACTGAAACCGTGGTTTCACAAATTTTGCAAAACATTGATTAAAAGCTGTCTGTACATAACAAATTAAATATTTTTATATCAACAAATTAAACACTTTTTAAAGAAGTGTTTACTGAAAACTTATAATTGAATCGTTTATTTCGAAAAGGTAACATCTCTATTTTGATCTCATCTATCTCTTTAGAAAATTAAACAGCGCACGGTTATATTTTTGAATGTCATAATCAATGGTTATTTGATAAATTATTGCAGTAATTGTGTACTTAACTAAAGGCATTTTTTCATTGATTATGACGTGCGCTGTTTAATTTTCTAAAGAGACAGAGGAGATCAAAATAGAGATGTTACCTTTTCGAAATAAACGATTCAATTGTAGGTGACACAAATAGGGTTGGGGACAGTGGCGACCCAATGGCAATGATAAAAATGCTTTTAGAACCTGTTTATATTATTATTACTCAGACTCCACGTTGGGCGAGTGGCGACCGCTAATCTTGGTCTTTACACTAAAATAAAAAAAGTAAACTTTTCTTTTTCAGGAAGTAGACACCTCCTAAGACAACTGTAACTTCCGAGAAAACAAGATTTTTATTCATTTATTTATTTTTTTTTTTTTTTTCAAAACCAATACTCGATAGTTCGTGTTTTTTAGTTTTTTTATGTACATTATCCGAATATTGATTAACACGGATAATAAGAAGTTCAGTATAAAAGTTGAACCCATACCTGGTTCAATGACAAAAATAGATTTTTTTCGGTTACCAGTTGCGAGTAAAAGCAAAGTCATTAGACTTTTCTTTTTTTTTTTTTTTTTTTTTTTTAATCATAAAAAGTAACCCAACAACAAATAAGCTTTTAAATTGCTAAAACATAAAAAATTATCTGTTTATTTAATGGCAAAGATAACTGCGAGGAAAATAAGTATCCCTGCTGCTGACTGTGGAAAGAATTGTGAATGAAAGCCAAGAAACAGAATGGGACATTTAAGATAAGGCATAACTGTATTTTTCCGCAAAAGAAACCAAGAAGATTCAGACATTTATCATACCGCTTGATATGCTTTTAAAAAGTCTTACTAGAAAAACTCACGCCTTCGTATAAAGATGAAGCGTTTAAGTTCGACATTGCTTCCAAAGCCCCTTCTGCCAAGATTCTTTTTCAAAGCCGTTAATAGATGGAAGTCCCCAGGGACGAAATCAGGATTATGTAGTGGATGGTGTAGAGTAGACGCTCTTAACCACGAGCGAATATAGTTGCAATATAGTTTTGCGTTCTCATCTCAAAGTGTGGTTTCGCATTGTCATCTAATATCAGTACACCAGATCTCAGAAGGCCAGGCTGTTTTTTTCCAAAGATTTTACCCATAGCCGTTCTACGCTTCGTCTATATGAAAAACATTGATGTTCTTCTGGGGTTTTTTAAAGCTTATTAAGAAAAAGCGGTAGTATAACAAATGTCACAACGTATTGGGTACTAACTTATGTAGACAAATAAAGTTTTGTCGTATCTTCCACGTCTCCAATGCTTTACTTTCATGCACACCTCTGTCCAAAGTTGCCAGAAGAAACTCATTTCCTGATTCGCGATCGTAAATCATGACATTATCGTTATTGTGCCATCAAATGTTAATCATGTCAACAGGAAGTTATTTTTTAAGAGGAATGTTTTATGGCTACTTACATTTTTATTCCCTCAATCATTCAGGGTTTAACTCATACCATAACGTATTTACCAGGAACAAGAATTTAAATAAAATTATTTAACCCCCCCCCCCCAAAAAAAAAGTGATAACGCAGGTGGGTGTTGAGGACACTGCAGTAGGAGACTGCAAAGTAATGTTGTTTTTGCAGTATAATACAGCTAATTTTATAGTTAATAAACTAAAAATTTCTAATTTTACAGTAATAAACTGTAAATTTGCTAACTTTACAGTGTATTACCGTGCATTTTACAGTTTTGAACTGGAATCTCTGCTGCCAATATTATGCTGTTGCTTTTACAGTATATTACAGCTAAATTTTACGGCAATCAACTGTAAAAATTTTAACTTTTCAGTAAGAAACTAAAATTGCTAGCTTTCCAGTTTGTTACTGTGCATTTTGCAGTTTTTACCTCGGCTGCCAGTATTATACTTTAAAAACAACAGTTCATTTTTTGCAGTGTGACAATCGGGTGGCGAATGATGCTAATACTCCACTTCGTCTTACTTTAGTTGCCACGTGGCGAGTGGCGACTCCTATTCTTGATCTTGAACCTGGTGCCGCAGCTGGCGCTCGTATAATATTCCGATGCGTTATTAATTCGATGGCAGTTTTATTCGAATTCCCACCCTTCCGAACAACTGCGGTCGTTTGTTTTGTGTCGAGAGTGTGTGAAGAGATTAGAATCCGAGACACAGTAGCCCGTCTGGATGGAATGCTCATCTGCTATTTTTGGCAAGTCGACCTTCTCCCGCTGTAATTTCTGCGGAGCTTTTTAAACCGTCGTCAAGGCCTCGTTTGGAAAGACGGAATGAGTTGGTGCTCCATTGTTAGCCGAGTTGAGAGAGCCCACCCCTTGCCTCCCGGTTGAACTTTTTAAAAGAGAGTCTGTGCACAAAAAATATTCGTGGAATTTCGAATAAAATGACACACAGCACACTCCCGATTATCGCGGAATTGGGTGGCACGGGTGTCGCGGATAATGAAAATCCCAGATAATCCGAAAAAAGCATGAAATAAGGGGTAAAGAAGATAAAAAATGTCTCTTGCTCAAAAATAATTGCATCCCACTTAAAACATATGTTCAAACAGTGACGATAGGTTCAGCATAAAGAATTATTTGTATTTGAGGTTCTCAAGCAATGTGGCATACGCAGACAAATCATTTCAGAGGGGGCTGAGTCTAGACTGAGAGAGAAGAGAGCAGGGAATCCTCAGAAAAATTAGCTAAGAAAGTAAATTTTTTGAATTTCTCACATCAATGCTAGACAAAAATACATCATGAATTTTTCTTAGCATTATACTTATTGTTGCAACCGAGAGGCACAACATTTTGATAAAAACAGGAAAAGATAAATTAAATTTTGAAAAGTTATCTTAATTAAAGTAAGGGTTCCCCAACAAGTGCATGCAATATTTTGTGAAATTTGTGATTTAATAACATTAATTTTTTGATTTATTTTACTATTGTTCCCAATGTTATGTTTCAATTACATGTGTTGAAATGTATTAAACAGAGCCACATGACTGACCAAGCATTAATCTGTGTTTCTGAAAGAAATTTGCAATAAAAATGCACAAAATTGAATTATAAGATAGTCGTAAACGTGACAGTAAAATGAACATGCCAAAAAAAAAAGAATTTACTTCTTTTCTTTCTTTAAATTTTGTCCTTTAATTAAATTTTCTCAGCAGAAAAAAATTCTCGTTTCGCGATTTCAGGAAAAAAGAGAGAAAAATGGTAATAACTAAAATATTTTAAACCCTTTTTTGATAATTTCGGAGGGGGCTGCAGCCATATCAGCCCACCCCCTGGCTACTCCACTGTTCTCAAGCATATATAATCTATAAAGAAGTGGTACTTACGATAATGCCCTAGTAAAATAATTTTTTGGATGAAGTACACCGCACTCTTGTGGGTAAGAAACGTCAAGAAAAGACGCAATTGAAATTCGTGCTGTTTCGAAAAATCAGTTAATAGTATTTGTTTCTTTCCCGAGACCTTCGCTGATAATCCGCCCCACGGATAATTCGCTCGCGGATAATCGAGAGTTATGGAAAAAAGATGTTAGCTGTAAGAACAATACATTACAGTGGACGATGGGTGTTTGAATCAGTGGTTATTGAATCAAATTATAAGTCAATAATAAATCGAATCGTCAAAAGCAGGGATCAAAATCCAGCGTCATTGAATTTGCCGTTTTATTGGATCAGCTACTTTTATAGAATCAAAACTGTTCAGAACAAACGAGATTCATACAGGCGGCGGCCTCTGTAATATACGGAGGATCATTTTTTTTTCCTTCTAATAATTAAGTAAGAATAAAAGTAATGCAGGGGTGCTCCAATGAGAGATAACTGTGACCTCCCAAAAAATTAATTACTTGGAAAATTTTGTTTGACGATTCGGCAAATTTCGAGTAAGTTTCGCAATATCGCTTTTTTTTCTACAATGATACCTATAATATCTCCTCTCACAGCTCTACAAACATCCTCATGTTTTCTTATTCTGTAAAATTCTGAGTTACATTCGGTAAATTGATAATTCGGCCCTTTCCCCACTCCCACCATTTCAAAAAAAATAAATTCGGGGCTCTCCTATATGTGTATGCATGTATGTATATGCAAAACTAAATTCGCTTGGCTAGTATCTATGACTTTTTGACACAAAATTAGCTTGAAGCATGAAATTACGTCTGTATGAGGGGGGGGGGGGGCTCTTTAATACGATTTTGATCTTTGAACTTCCTTGCTCTCAGAGTTGAAAGTGAGCGAGCAAATGCAAAACTTTTATTTTTTTACAAAATTTTATGTTTTTCCGATTTGTAATTAGTTTATTTTAAGGAAATTGTGATTCATTGACATTTTACACACATGAAGCAAAAGTAATGGAGCATAAAACAAAACCTGTATTCCCTTAAAGTTGCTTGAAAATGTTTATCATCTAATTTCAAAACTTTATTTTCTAATGGGTTTGTTTACAAATAATACTACGCTTTCAGGAAGGAGGGGTGTGAATTTGTGACAAGGCAAAGGGGGGAGGTCACAGTACCTTCTCCTCCTCTCCCTTCACCTATTTTAGATAAAAAAAACTTTAATGGGTCCACTCTGTATAAAAAGAGTAATATCATTTATGAGCAGCCGGCATAGTGAATAGACCAAATATATTACAAATATTTAACTCTCGATTCTGAACATGCTGAGTTTATTTTTCAAAATTGCTGATTTTTAGATTTCATCTGACGCACATTAGATTTGGTCTTTTGACTGCTTTTTTCTATATTTAGGATTACATCCCACGCTATAAAGTCTTGAAGATTTTTCAGTTTTCTCCTTTATTTATTTATTTATTTTTTTTTTTTATTTTTATTTCAAGAAATATTACTTCATTGGATCAATAAATGCATTATCAAAGGTGAGACAAAGCAGAATATGATTTTAAACTAATACTTAGAAAGATTTTTTAATAATTTCTTGATATGGGTTTTCTGAAATCTCCAACTGCTCTCAAGGTTTTATATATTTTTTTTATTCTTATAAAAACAAAAGGAATTTCTGAAACATATTTAACCAAAGGTATGAAATTTTTTATTGTGTGTCTTTCACTTTTGCAATAAACCAGATTATCCACAAACGTTTATCAACTCGAACGTAACTGAATCTAAAATCTAAAAGATCTAAAAATCAAATCTAAAAGATCTAAAAATCTCGAAGATCTAAAAATCAAACTTTACAGTTTTAGCCAGTGGTTGGCACACAATTTAAATTTAGTCGCCACTTTTTACTTTCTTCTATATCTAACATACAGATAACATATATGTCTGTTAAGTGGCGTCGAAAACCCCTGAATTTCTCATTTCACTTTCCCTCATAATCAGTTGCATTGTTATTTTACAGTGAGAAAAGGGGGAAGCGAAAAACTTATGATTGTAAACAGAGCCACGAATGCCAAAAGGTTGAGAAACGTTGGTTTGAACATGAATTTTTGAGCATTTACTCTGCAAATGTCCCTTAAATAAAGTGTAATCTTTTCGAAGAAACCACTGCTTAAAAAAAACTAATCAAAATTCCTGAGACTAAAAAAAAAGCACTAGGTATAAGAGCAACACCATACTAACCATGAAAAGGGCATTTAAAATGCAAATATTAAAAATAAAAAACTTCGTCATTTACGGCACAAAAAAAGAAATTTTTCATTCTTGCCAGCTGCACAAGTTTTCAGGTATCTAATAAATACACATTCTCACTTTTTTCCTCCAAGCTTCAGAAGCAACAAGCAGCCATTTGAAGGTCTTGTGAGCAAAAGAAAAACAAAGGGTTCTCAGTCTCCCAGCGATAATGCAAACGACACAAATTTCAGGATGGAGCCCAACAATTGGGCATATTGCCAAAGGATGAAGAG